>NDFZ01004375.1:22125-36215 GCA_002192655.3 Mamestra configurata
GGGGGGGGGGGGGGGGGGACAAAGAAACCAATGTGACCGAAGTGGCCTTAGTGGCCTGGGGAGCGGCTGTCCTTAAAGTTTCCCCGACATGGTGGCGCACTCCCTTTGTTGGCGAGCGTTTGCACGCTTCGCCAGTTTAGGGAAGGAGGATTTTGGGGCCTTAGGGCAGCCTCGGTAGTTAACCGGGTGCTCGGTCTCGCCACACAACACAATTAAACAACAAACAGGGTAAGATAAAACTTTTTAATAATAATAAAATAATGTTACGCGCTAGAATTTATTCCGGGTACATTAGTTAATACTAGCGCCATCTAGTATCGAGTAGCAGAACTAATAAAGTCAAGTACCTTCTAGGCATGTACATTCTACACTTCTCGAAATCTGGTCAGTCGGCACCGGTAGTTACGAGTACTTTCCAGATGCTTCTGCAGTAGTAGTTTCTGGAATTCATTGACCTATATAAGGCCAGCATAGTCCGCGACCGAGTCAGTATTGGATTTGTGATACAAGCGAATACTTCGGAAGCGATCTTCAAGTGCGATTAAAGTGATCGATCAGTAGTGAAGTTGTGTATAATTAGTGAGTTTAAAGTTGTAATTAGTGTTTATAAATTAAAGTATCATTTTGGTTATTTAATCGGCTGTTTCTATTGTCACGAACCCCAAGTTCGTAACAATTAGTGTCAGAAGAGTGGAAACTTAAATCATGCCTATTCTACAAAAGGACGACACGGAGGGTATCCGTACCCAGAGTCAACGCCAGCAGGAGACGGACCAGAGGCGTTTTGGAGGTACAACGCCGCAGACGTCGGAGGGCCAGCTGCCGATCATGGAGGCCAGTCCATCCACAGCAGCTCCAGCATCTGCAGCACCACAGGAGCAGGCAAACCGACAGGAGGAACAGGCTAGTCGGCTGGAAGAACAGCTGCAGCGTGACAAGGAGGAACAGGCTCGCCGACAAGAGGTACAGGCCCATCGGCTGGAAGAACAGCTGCAGCGAGACAAGGAGGAACAGGCTCGCCGACAGGAGGAATATAGGCCCATCGGTTGGAAGAACAGCTCCAGCGTGACAAGGAGGAGCAGGCGTGCCGCCAGGAAGAACAGATGTTCGTTATGAAGGATCTACACGCCACTTTCGGCAAAGAATTAAGGTTGTAAAACATAAGGCGGTCCAGCATGAGAACTGGCTGACGGAAGCGAAACGCTAATCGACCAAATGAATAATCGGGTTGACAACATGATTGCTGACGTGAAGAAAAAGCTGGACAACTTTAAAGTAGGGGATGGAATTGCAACTTCCATAACTACTACACCTTCACTACGTGGATTCAAAGTGTCGCCGTTCGATGTGACATCTTCCTGGTCAGCCTACAAAATACAGTTTGAGGCTGTTATGAAGGCGAATGGGTGGAGTAAAAATCAGGCCATGACTGCTCTCATCCTAGGCCTGCGCGACCAGGCCTTAACTGTCCTGGAAGCTCTCGGTAAGGAAGTGACTTACGAGCAGCTCCTTGAGGCGTTGGAAGCTAGGTATGGCTACGCTCATCTGGAACACGCGTTTCGTGCGCAGCTCTAGGATTGCGTGCAATGCAACAGTGAAAACCTGCAGCAGTGGACCCTTAAAGGGCAGAAGCTGGTTCGAAAAGCATAGCAGTCTGTACCTGCGCTCATTAAAGGGAATCTGGTGTAGGCATTCGCCGACGGCATTCGCGACCTTGAGGTTAGGGCTGCAGTGAGACTCTGGCACCACGAGACGCTTAAGGAAGCGTTGGCTCATGCGCTGGAGGTGGAAGCTGCACGGCAGGATTATTGCTCCCACTGCGTCAGGGAAGTTGCAGCAGTTATGGTCCGCGACCGTCTTATAGGATACAGACCTAGGTGCTACGGCTGTGGTGAATGGTGGCCTCATTCACCACAGCCGTAGTCTCTTCGATCCAGTTGCCCTAAGCAAACTGTAGAAAGGGAAGCTGTGTGGCAGGATAGTCGTTCCCATTGCGACAGGGAGGTTGTAGCAGCTGCAGTTCGCGACCGTTTTAAGGGTACAGCCCTAGATCCTACGGCTGTGGTAAAAAGGGCCACCTTCGATCTAGTTGCCCTAAGCGAACTGCAGAAAGGGAAGATAGCTGATCTCTGTTAGGAAGAGGAACTAACAACAGCGCCAAGCGGCTGAACGAATACGACTTGGTGCAAGAACATCGCAGAGGGAGATCTCAAAGCAACGCAGACGCACTGTCAAGGACCTCAGACTCGCAGTAGAGCCGCATTGAAATTGTAAAAAGGGTTGGTGCACCATGGGAAAGGATAGCCCTAGATGTTGCGGGACCTTTTCCGGAAAGTGAAAGTGGTAACAAGTATTTCATGGTTGTAATGGATTACTTCACTAAGTGGCCGGAAGTCTTCGCCATTCCAAATCAAGAAGCTTCAACAGTTGCAGATAAACTAGTTCATGAAGACTTCTGTCGTTTTGGAGTACCCTTGGAGATTCACAGCGATCAAGGAAGGAATTTTGAGTCTCAAATATTTCAGGAAACTTGTCGAGTTATGGGTACTCATAATACGAGAACAACTTCTTACCACCCACAGTCGGATGGAATGGTGGAATGATTAAATCAGACCTGGCAAAAGTCGGGGAAAACCGGCAACGCGATTGGGACAAGCATATACAACCGTTTTTGCTGTCATACCGAAGTGCTGTTCACGAAAGTACATCGGTGACACCAGTCTTTGCAAACTTTGTAAGAGAATTACGGCTGCCTGCAGACCTGATCACCGGAATACCACCTGATGCCCCACGCAGTATAATCGATTATGCGAATGACTTGCGAAACAAAATTAATGACATTTATGACCACGTCAGACAATCGGGCTAGCAAATGTCTGAAAAGATGAAAACCCGCAACTACCGCAAAATGATCAATAAAGGGTTCGACGAAGGTTCACTAGTATGGTTGCACAATCCAGTTCGCAGGAAAGGGAAATCTCCTAAGCTTCAAGCTAAATGGGACGGGCCTTACCGGATTGTGACAAAAATTAACCGTATACAGAAAGGTACAAGAAGTGCTCCTAAGATCGTCCATGTGTTACTACTAGCGCCATCTAGTATCGAGTAGCAGAACTAGCAGTACCTTCTAGGCATTTCTATGGTCAGTCGGCACCGCTAGTTACGAGTACTTTCCAGATGCTTCTACAGTAGAAGTTACTGGAATTCGTCGACCTGTATGTGCCCGCATAGTCCGCGACCGAGCCAGTATTGGATTTGCGATAATTAGTCAGTTTAAAGTTGTAAGTAGTGTTTTTAAATTAAAGTGTCATTTTGGTTATTTAATCGGCTGTTACTATTGTCACGAACCCCAAGCTCGTAACAATTATAAGATTTATTGTAAAGGACGGCACGGTTGACATATATCGGGCAATTCACCGTCCGGGAGAATAAATTCGCCACATTGTCTCGGGTTGTTCTCGTTTAGCTAACGGAGAATACCTGCATAAGCACAACCTTGTAGCCAGGATTATTCATCAAGAACTTGCTCTGAAATACTCTCTTATGGAATCGGAGCTGCCATACTACAGGTATATCACATTGTAATGGAATCGGTCCATCATCACTGACAGGACTATTGTTGTCAATAAGCCTAATATAGTGGTGGTGAACCGAATCGAGAGGCGTGCAATGATTGGAGACATAACCGTTCAGCATGAACCTCGTGAATGCCGAGAAAGATAAGCAAATCAAATACATGACTTAGCTCGCGAGGTTGTCGACATGTGGGATGTGAACTCGGCAATCATTGTACCGATAGTCGTGTCAGCCAATGGCTTAATAGCCACGAGCTTCGACTAAGCAGCTCAGGAGGCTCTCGTTAGGCAGCTGGATCAAGGGCCTGATTCAGAAAGCGGTACTTCTGGACACGGCTCGTATTGTTAGGAGGTTTCTCTCTCTGGAGCCCTGGGCCCCAAGTCTGCTATTACAATAGTATCATAATGGTCTATCATTGATTTCATAATTGTGGATTTTGACAAGTTTCGTAATCTACTAATATAATAGCGTCATTATGACTTTCCAATGGTCAACCACTGACACTCCATTGAAAGAAATGGCATAGAATGGTAATCTCGTACATAATGACAAATGAATGACTGACTTATGCGGTAATCTTCTAAAATGTTGACAGTTCCTTTAATCAGTGACCTACCATTAGAACGTCATTGTGCAGTCATTGCTTATATTAGCTCTGTTGTCAAAAAGTGTTTGATAATTTATCGTGTTTGTGGAATATTGAATGGAGAAATATATTCACTACGAGCAAATATTCTCGAGCTAGCCAACGCAGTGGATGCTAGAGAAAAAAGATGGGCGGAATGCAAAAGACGTTGTCGAGCCCGTCGCTTGACTAGAATGAATACAAACCCGTCTATTGATTTATTATCCTAGAGCTTTATAACATGAAATAGGTTGATTAATTTCTTATACCTATTTTTTATTGAAGATTCTAATTGCACTTGCATTTTATGCATCAGGGTCCTACCAAAATTTGATTGGACATAGTGCCCTCCATAATGTTTCAAAAATTACTGTATCAAGATCAATAAATGCGCCAGGTCTTTGTGGTTTTCCAGAAAGTCAATGAGAGCCGAAATTTGCTCAATTAGCACCATTTTGTGAAATAACTGAAAATAAATGAAATAACTAACTTAACCTAACTGCAAAACATCGGCCGCTACAAATAAAAACAGATTTAACGTCAGTAGGTAAGCAGTATAGTAGTACTCTGTGCAGTAATGACACATTTGACTTTGACAGCAAAACAGATAAAATATTATTGAGTTTCATCATGTTTTTGCTGTTTTCGAACTTCTCACTACTTCAGATTGCATAGAACAACAAAAAATAATATTTAAAAAAATATTTAAAAGAAATCTGGCATTATTTAATTATCGTATTTAGTAGTAATTTTTCAAAAATCGTTTCTACTAACGGGTTTTATATTAATGGCAATACGACAATGTCATTCTACCACGATTCTATTACGAGACCATTGACCGACCAATGATCGACCATTATAATTTAGCAGATTACGAACTTTTAGCAAAATGACAATGGGATCGTGTTGGAATGACGAATTTATAAAAATTAGCAGACTTGGGGCCCTGACCGTCGGTAGCTTGGACCCTGTTCCCGATACTGGTGGGCTAATATTTTTATATTTTTAAATGTTTTTTTTTATAATTTATATTGATATATTTAAAAATATAATTGTATGATGTTTAAATGATTACACGTAATAAAAAAACGGGAATCTTCATACAGGTGAGGGTTTTAGATGGTAGCGATCTTCATCTGTCTTATGCGGCGACTTTGCAGACCATGTCCCACCCTTCAAGCTGTGCCGCGTGTCACCTGTACACGTGAGGACCTAATGACCCCGTCAGCGTATGCCTAGCCCTAGCTTACTTAATGCTGGGCCAAAAACAAAAACCATATTCGCCATCAACAATTCAACACACTAAGAAGAGGTAGAGGAAGAGGAAGAGGAAGAGGAAGAGGAAGAGGTAGAGGTAGAGGTAGAGGTAGAGGTAGAGGTAGAGGTAGAGGTAGAGGTAGAGGTAGAGGTAGAGGTAGAGGTAGAGGTAGAGGTAGAGGTAGAGGTAGAGGTAGAGGTAGAGGTAGAGGTAGAGGTAGAGGTAGAGGTAGAGGTAGAGGTAGAGGTAGAGGTAGAGGTAGAGGTAGAGGTAGAGGTAGAGGTAGAGGTAGAGGTAGAGGTAGAGGTAGAGGTAGAGGTAGAGGTAGAGGTAGAGGTAGAGGTAGAGGTAGAGGTAGAGGTAGAGGTAGAGGTAGAGGTAGAGGTAGAGGTAGAGGTAGAGGTAGAGGTAGAGGTAGAGGTAGAGGTAGAGGTAGAGGTAGAGGTAGAGGTAGAGGTAGAGGTAGAGGTAGAGGTAGAGGTAGAGGTAGAGGTAGAGGTAGAGGTAGAGGTAGAGGTAGAGGTAGAGGTAGAGGTAGAGGTAGAGGTAGAGGTAGAGGTAGAGGTAGAGGTAGAGGTAGAGGAAGAGGAAGAGGAAGAGGAAGAGGAAGAGGAAGAGGAAGAGGAAGCGGAAGAGGAAAAGGAAGAGGAAGAGGAAGGGGAAGAGGAAGAGGAAGAGGAAGGGAAGAGGAAGAGGAAGGGGAAGATGAAGAAGATGAAGTGGAAGAAGATGAAGAGGAAGAAGATGAAGAGGATGAAGAAGAAGATGAAGAAGAAGAGGAAGAAGAAGAAATAAAAGCTGACCTCTAATTCTATTGAAACTCGGTACTACACTGCGCCAGTTCAAGGTCAAAGAATTCACATGGACATACCTACTGCAGTGCGATTCTGTGAACATCTTACTGCATAAGGAGGAGTTTAGGTGAAGTAAACATGTAGTGAGCTCTCAATCTAATTCAAACAAGACGGAATGACAGTTCACTTCATGTTCACTTCACCTTTAGGTACACGGCTGACAGAATAGACCGGCTGATGGTGACTTACTTGTTGTTTCCCTGCTGGTGTCGGGCCTGGATCTCGACTCGGGAGCCGTAGTGGTAGACGCGCCCGTTGGGGTGGATGAGCGCGGCAGCGGCGCCCGAACGCGACAAAGCCAGGATTATGTTGTTCTTAGCGTTGGTCACGCGCACAGCACCGTCGATTGTCATGTCCACTCTAAATAAGCTTTGTTTTTAAAAACCGCCATTTTTTTAAATTAAATAGTAAATCTTTATTAAGCCTACCTGCCCATCTCACTACAGATGGGCAGTCAACCAGAGTTACATTTGATTAGGTATTGGATTTAAACCTACTTTGCATAGACAATCGCGAGTATGTGGGGGAGTAGTTGTGATAGCTCTCCTCCCCCCAGACAGGCGCGACAATGCAACAATGACGCTACGTTTTCATTGAAATCGATTGAAAATGGTTCTACAGATAGGGGCACCTGTCTGGGTGGGTAGCCTGTAAGTGGTAATGACCCAGTTTAAAACGTCGAGTTGCTAGTTAGAAAATGTCTTATTTTTTCTTTTTTTTCAAATTAGTCAACCCATGAATTTGCTCTAGCCTAAATAATTTGAAGATTGTGCTAGGGTAAGTTATTAACCTGAGAAGGTAGGTAGAAACTAGGACGACAGTTCTCTATCATTAACCTTTATTCTTACATGATTACCATTACCATGAATACCAATTACTGCTAGGTCGCCTCGCAATCACGAGTAGTTTAGGAAGTCTCCAGCCAACAATTAGCTATTATAGTTCGATTCAAACTTACACAAGGCGAGTCGCGGTGCAGACAGCGGGGTTGGAGGATTGGGGTACTGCGCACTTGCGCAGCGAGTAGATCAATCCACAGCCGCCATAAAGATGGACGCTAACTGTAAAAGCTACTGCTTCATCTTCATAATTGTACTCACTTGACTCTGTCCCTGAGGCGGAGGCAGACGGTGCCGTGAGGAGTCACCGAGGCATTGTATCCAGCGCCACCCACAACGTCCGTCATCTACACGAATTCATTCATGTTTATGTCTTATCAAATACAACTTAGGTGAGTATTCTATTAATATTGTGATCTTAAAAAATATAAAATGGACAGAAAAAGACCTGTCAAATATGCATGTATGGAAAACTACCCATTATCAAAAACTACCGTCGTCAAAAACTACCAGTTACAGTCTATCCCCCTTAAAGTACAATTCCGTGTATCGCGGCAGATCGCAGCCGCGCGCGATCTATCGCGTGCGACAATAGTCAGAGTGAGAATGTATGGCGCCGTTTCCGACAGACGCGCGCGGCGACTTCGGAAGCAGTGCCATACATTTTCATAGTTGACTATTGTCGCATGCGATAGATCGCGCGCGGAAATGTACCTTTAACGGGGCGTTGAAATTTAATCCGCGCGGACAAAATCGCGGGCGAAGCGCTAATAAATTGCATTAAAGTATTATTACTAGCGACCCCCGTCCCGGCTTCGCACGGGTGCAATTTAGAGTTGAAATTCTGTCGTGAAACCCCTGCAGCGCTGCGACAATTTTTTTAATAAGCGTCTTAAAGTTTTAAAATACACTGGACAGCAAATAAACCGAGCCACCCGCTACCTAGGCACTCTAATTCGATTTTCTCAAAAACTAAAAAACCTATAATTATCAAAGTTGTACAACCTACAGAAAGTGCGTTTCATGGTGATTAAAATGAAAGGAAACTCATTGGGTTTAATCAATATTTCAGTGTTTATTAAGGATTTTACAAAAAAGAGTCGTTTTCCAGTCGTGACAATCGATAGTAATGATAAAGTGAAAAAAAAAATTAAAGCCAAAAACAAAGATAAAAACAAAAAAAAAGTTTTTCATCAATATTCCGTATTCCCCCTCCCCTTGCTCGGATAACTGCCAGCATCCTTGTATTCATCGACCTTACCAGCCTGACGATAAAATCTTGAGGAATTGTATTCCACTCCTCTTCAATTGCGATTCGCAGCTCTGGAAGCCTTGTTGGAGCAGGTACCCGGGCTCGAACCCGACGTTTCAGCTCATCCCATAAGTGTTCTATCGGATTCAAGTCCGGGCTTCGAGCTGGCCAGTCCATCGTACGAATGCTGACGTCGCGTAGATACTGGGTCACCACATGAGCAACATGAGGCCGTGCATTATCATGCATCAATTGCATATCCTGTCCGATATATCCTGCGTAAGGTACCACATGGTCTGCGAGGATTTCAGTAATGTAGCGATGAGAAGTCAGTCCACGTGTACGGCCCGTCGGTTCGATGAAAACTAACGCTGTATGTGCTGTTAACGAGATGCCGCCCCAGACCATTACAGATCCTCCTCCATAAGCAACAGTTTCCTCGATGCAACACTGAGAATAACGTTCTCCAGGGCGACGATATACTCTCTGACGTCGATCACTTCCATGTAGACTCACCCTGGTCTCATCAGTGAAGAGTACATTACTCCACTGCTCTAATGTCCAATCCCTATGCTCTCGAGCAAATTCAAGTCGTGCTCGACGGTGTGCTACCGTTAATGCTGGGCCTGTTGCAGCTCTTTTTGGGGTCAGGTTCCGTTCAGCAAGTCTCCTTCTGACGGTATCTGAACTTATGACCACTTGGCGTTCGTCACGCAGACTTTGTTGGACTTGAACTGCGTTGAGGTGGCGATTTCGCAGAACAGTAAGGTGGATATAACGATCATCTGCTGCTGATGTAGCCCTAGGTCTGCCCGTACCTGGACGGCGATCGAATGCTCCAGTCTCTAGGTATCGTCTGTAAACTCGTTGCACCGAAGATCTGCTGATTCGAAGCCTTCGAGCGACTTCACGTTGCGCAATGCCTGCTTGAAGTAATGCTACAGCTTGAGCTGCTTCCTGAGGTGTTGTATCCATTATTAATCGAAAAAAGTAGCAAAAACACACGCGTCTGAGCAAACGATGGACAAAAACTAAAGAAATGATAAGAAATATCCGACTATCCTCATTGTAGAGAAAAAGAACGCTAATTTCAAACTCTGGTGAAAACAGAGCAAATCGTTAGCATTGTGTTTGTTGCTTGATTACAATGTGAGTTGACGGTACTTTCGAATTAATTTGTAGTCATTTTAATCACCATGAAACGCAATTTTTGTAGGTATAACTTTGATAGGTTGTAAGTTTTATACTTTTTGAGAAAATCGAATCAGAGTTCCTAGGTAGCGGGTGGCTCGGTTTATTTGCTGACCAGTGTAGTAAACGTTTTAATCTAAATATCGTCGGCGAAGGTGGAGAACTAAATACTAAAATTTTCTAGTTTGGCGAAAATTGCGATTTAGGTACCTACTGTCTTTTTATTAGAATTTTTGGTGTCATTAATAAATGGGAGTCAAATTTACCATCGGTAATTTTATAGTCTTCGGACATCTTTACCTTTTATTAGATAGTATGGTATTATTTATTACAAACGAAACTCTCTTGAAATATAAAAAATAAAAACTAAGTTAACTAATTTTGCAATATTACAATATTGTAAGTATACTGCAGTTACTTATTAAGGTTGATAGTTTTGTTTCCCTATGCGTCAGATGCATATGACAGAATAAATTAAGGGCAAATCAGATTGAATTCGTCAACTTCAACATACTGTTATGAGCTTGGGGTTCGTGACAATAAAAACAGCAGTTTAAATAACCAAAATGACACTTTAATTTAAGAAACACTAATTACAACTTTAATTTAAACTCACTAATTATAAAACACAACTTCACTACCGATCACTTTAATCGCACTTAAAACAACAACTCCTAGTTATTAAGTTTTCATTGAACTTGGTTAATTTGATCATAATATTTAGAGTCGAAGAAAAAATTAATAACTTGTTTAATGTAACTCTTCCAATACTCAACTGATCATACAGCATAGTTATATATAGTTATATACAGCATAGTTTTTCTTCTACGGTTTACTGTTACTTTAGGAAAAAAATATTTTTCCGTTTGGAACATAAAAAGCCTATATTTTTGAACAGGACAGGAATATTAAAATGCTTGTCAGGCGAAAATATGCGACATGTTTTGAGTGTAACGAAAATGGTAAAAAGTCAATTTGACGTTAATCGTAGTTATTTAGTTATCCACCTACGCCGACGAATATATAAAATGCTTTGTCCTGACTGATGGATCTTCGCACAGCCTCCGCTGGTCGAGGAACGTGAAATTTGAAGGGAATATTTCTTATTTGGTGTAGGCATCCGATAAGAACGGATTTTATAAAATTCATTCCCCAAGGGGTTGAAATCGGGATTGGAAGCTTGTATGAAAAACCTTATTTCTTGAATTAATTTTCTTGAAATTTGGTACAAATACTGGCCATAGTAAATAATAAAGGTTGTTATTATTAATTTTTCACAACTACCGCCAACAGACGAATTAAGGAGTGTTAAAGTTTTTACGGAAGAATTTTTATTCTTGGGCCAAAGTGCGCTTGAAACTTAAATACAAATACTGGCCGAAGTAAATAATAAAGGTTTTCTTTATTTGTTTTTCACACGTATCCCCAAAAGACGATTAGGGAGGTGTTTTTATAAAATTTCCTACTTGACACTTGCCCAAAGCCGGGAAGAATGGAAGGAAAAAAGGTAGGTTAAAATAATTGTATTTCAACTTGAAACTTGGTACTTAAATTAACACCCAGGCTAAACCTTTAGCCCGGAAAACTACAATTTTGCACAAACGTGCTTTTCTGATATGTAATAGGATTATGAAAGAATATTTCACAGGACTATGAAAGAATATTTAATGGAATGGCAAAGTTTGTACGGAATATTTTTGTTTGTGGTCTTATTTACTTGAAACTAGGTCTAAATGCGCTTTGAATTAATAAATCAAAAACCAATTTCAGAATTTCCTAAAATTCAACCCTTTAATGATGGAAACTGGGTGGCGAAGTATGACGTACTTAGATCATATTCTGATTTAGGACATGGGATATATTTTGTCCAGGGAAAAACCTGGGGATAATTTTCGAACTTACAGTGGGCAAAGCCGCTGGCAGGAACTAGTTTTAATTACAAATTAAACGGTTCGGTGTTTAAAAAAATAAATTTTGTAGGTAACTAAGACTAAACGCTCGCGGGCGCGCGGCGAGCGACTGATGCAGCGACACTTGGAGCTGCGTCGGACGCAGCTGCGCGAGGTCCTGGTGGCGGAATGGCGGAACAGGCTTTCGAGCCCTTCCGCCGGCCTCATCACTATCGAGGCCATCCGGTCGGTGCTCTATCTGTGGCTCGGGAGAAGGCATGGCTCCCTGTCGTTTCGTGCGACGCAGGTCCTCTCGGGGCATGGCTGCTTCAGGAGGTTCCTGTGTCGCATAGGCAGGGAGCCGGAGGCTCGGTGTCACCACTGCGTCGACTGTCGGGAGGACACGGCGCGGCATACGCTGGCTGAGTGTGCAGCTTGGGAGGAGCCGCGCCGTGCCCTCATCTCTGTTGTAGGCGGTGACCTCTCGCTGCCGGCCGTAGTCCATGCTATGGTCGGCGGTGAGGAGTCCTAGGACGCGGTGGTCTCCTTCTGCGAGACAGTTATGGCGCAGAAGGAAGCTGTGGAAAGGAGGAGGGAGATCTCTACCGCTCTCCTGGCCCGCAGCAGGCGCATCGGGCGTCGGAGCATACGCTGCCCTCTTCCGGCCCCCCTAACTGGGTCCAGGGGCGGCGGACTAGGGGATGTCATCTGGTCCCGAGGTGGCGGCGCGTGGTGTTCCCATGCGCCCCTCTTTGACGTAGCGTGGGGAGTCAAACACCTCACTCCCCCCGCCAACGCGAGGTGGCCCGCAGTGGCGGGCCGGCACTAGCCGTGGATTACGGAAGTCGCATCTGTTCCCGCGATCCCCGGCGTAGGTGGGAGATGGAACACCGGGGTGGTTTTAGTCAGAGTCTGACAGACCCCTCCGCCCGCCCCAGGGCGGAGGACATCCATGAGGATCTCCACCAACATCAAAAAAAAAAGGGGCTGTTCGCTCACACCGCGGCACTTACCTTAAAGCCTGACTGAAACAGTGTTGCTGGCCACACGTTTAAAACAAACTCCAAACCTCAGTATGTTTAGAACGCTGCGCAGAGAGGTCGTATTTACGCTCATACCCTACGGTTCATTACAAAGACCCCCCCTCCCCTTTCGTATGAAATCCTTAGGTTGTTAATATTTTTTTGCAGCCGAGGCGTTCGCCGCTGGGCTAGCAAGCTATTTTAATTATGCGGCAAAAATTTCCAGTGCATTTTTTTTCCTAATGCGAGTCTTTATATGACTCCGATGTCAAATCCCAAAGACAGGGCAAGTCTCTATATAAATCGTGAAATTCTATAATTACTTCTTGTTCGTTGAGCCATTTTGTGCGCAGAGCGACACGCGCGCGTCTGTGCTCGACGCTTGCAGAAGCGCGACTGTCATTCGCGTGGTTTTAAACAAATGGCTAGACGGTTACAAACAAGTTTTAAACCAACGTTTCTGCCACTGGTTTGCAACACACGCCTTCCTACCAAAGGCATTTGTTTAAAGGTCATACTAAATTTGGCATAAAACCACTGTCTACACTGTTTTAAACCTCTATTTGAACCCACCGTTTTAAACCGTGAAGCAGAGGCATTTTTATACCTGCACATTTAAACGGAAGGTCCGATTTGTGTTATTTAAAAAGGAATTTACATGTACATAATCAACCTTGATTATTAAACTATTTAGTTAAATCTCAAACCTTTAAACGAGCAATTCTTGTATAAATCTTAATTTATATATATTTCTTGTGTACGTGTGTATGTCACTGAACTCCTCCTAAACGGCTGGACCGATGTTGATGAATTTTTTTGTGTGTGTTCTAGGGGATTTGAGAATGGTTTAGATTCACAATTGGATCCGATAGGTGGCGCTGTAATCGATTTTTATAATGTTTCGTCACACACAGAGCAAACGTTCGGACAGGACAACGTATGGCGGGACCGCATTTTCATGAAATTTAGTATGCAGCGGTTTCGGGGGCGATAAATCGATCTAGCTATGTTACATTTTTATAAAACGTTTACCAAAAAACGAGCAAAGCTCGGGTCATCCAGGTACTAAGGATTAATACCGTGATACGACTGTCATCCGCTATCGATTGTACCAGTGTTTTGATTGACTATTTTGAACAAAAACAGTTATTGTGACTTATAGTTATACATATGACCTCGCGGAGTTTTTGTGGGTATTAATGAGTTCTATAAACATGTAGCACATTATATATATGTATCATCAACAGTTTTCGCACGTTTAATAATGACTTTTATAGGCAAATTTTTGATACCTTGAGCAACAATCAGCGTCATATTTCAGCCAAATTACACAAAATCTTAACAAATTATAAACCTAAACCTTCCTCATAAATAACCTCATCACTGGTGAAAACCGCATGAAAATCCGTGCAGTAGTTTGAATTTATCGCGAAAAGACAGACAGACGCGGCGCAGGACCTTGTTTTATAATACAGTGAGTCTTTATAATGTGCACATATCGAAATGAAGGAATCTGTGCTTAATTTTATCGACGGCAAAAATATTTAAAAAAAATATATAAGTATACATTTATATATATATATA
>NDFZ01004375.1:36692-78650 GCA_002192655.3 Mamestra configurata
TATATATATATATATATATATATATATAATATATATACATATATGGACTTTTTTAAATTTTGTTCGCTACTGTGACCTGTGTTAACAAAACGGTGTAACTTTTAAACTAAATGATCTATCACGATGAAACAAACTCCATGATGATTGGAAATCATTAGGAGTCCACGCTCCGTTCAGCAGGACCACCATGAGCGCCGAAATGGGGTATGCTACATGTATTCTAAGTATACAAATAATTAGTAGGTACCCTTATATGAGACTCATTTCGTAAAAAATCAGAACTGAAACACCTGCATTTACCGAGAAATCAACGATAACCAACTCCGCGCTTCCGCTCAGCAGGACCACGACTTTCAAAGTTGATTCCAAGTGTTAAAATATTTTTGCCGTCGATAAAATTAAGCATAGATTCCATTGACCCGCGCCGGACGCACCGCACGCAAGGCACGCAACGGATTTCAGTTTGCTTTGTATGATTTCACATAGCGCTGCGTCCACTATCCGTGCCGCCCGCACCGAACGCATTTATGAGCAAAAAATGCGTTGCGTGCCGGTGACGTCACACAAATCAGTTCGCCGCTGGCATCGCCCACTGCACACAAATGGGGTTTGAGTAAACCATACAGATTCATGAATTTAGACATGTGGATGTAATTAAAAAAACGTTCTTTATCATGAAGTTAATCTGGAACAAATAATGAGTGATACTCTCTTAATATTGGTCGCTTCAAATTTATTTCATGAACCCACATTCTACGTTTTTTTAAAAAAACGTTGCTCCCTCACTAGACCATGAAGTCAAGACTAGGTTTAGTTTTAGGTGCTTCTTCATCTTCCAACAAGCAACTAATAAAAATAATATTTTCTTCAATCTCCATGACCAAATACGTCAACTCACGACAAGAACACTCAAAAATAAATTAAAAATCCGGATACAGTGGACGCATGCCATCGGCAAATCCGTTCAATCGTTTGCGTGCCGTGCGTGCGGTGCGTCTGGCGCGGGCCAATGGACGCGTACCTTAATACAGCGTGTAACAGAATAAACGCAATACCTAGATACCAGAAAAGAGGGTCATTGTACTCATCATTATGAAAAACTTTTATTTAAGACTAACATCCCGAAAAAGGCAGTAGGTATTTGTTTGCTAAGTGTTTGATAAATAGTGGATCTTGACGCTTTATATGGTCTTAAATCGAATAGACAGATAGATGGTATGGGAATACTTTTTAGTATGAGTGGACTTGCCTCGAGCTCGCGCCAGGTGTCAGCGTGGTAGATGTCATCTCCGGGGTAGAAAGGCGCCTTTCGCTGCAGGGGCGCGCGCCACGGCGGCTGCCATCCCGCCGCACCGACCAGCTCAGCTTGGCCCAGACCACCCTCGAGAAACTTGCTGTAGTCTTGGAACGCAGACAAGTTCGACTCCTCCTAAATCAGGTATAAAAATACAAACAAAGAAAACACTAGAAGCATGCTTTAGCTATTAGACTTTAGGATTTATACGAGTAAGGCCTTGACGGCATGGTTGGCGTAGTGGTTGAGCGATTGATTGCTGCGCTCCGTGTCGTGGATTCGATTCCTGCACGGAAAATTATATTTGTTTGGCCTACAGATGGTTGTTCCGGGTCTGGCTGTTTGTGATGTGACTTTGTATGTTTGTGAACGCACCCACGATACAGGAGAAATTCCTAGCGTGGGGCAAAGTTTAAAAAATTGGTCAAAATTGGTCGAATTCGCTTCGACTCCTCGTGTCCTCGGGGGGTTTAAAGTATTGAGTGGGTCACGAAGGGGCAGTGGGTAAATTACCGGATAAACATTGGCATTTTAGCATTCCTCATAAATGTGGCTGTCATAATTATTTAAAATCCGACTGGTAGTTCCAGAGATAAGCGCGTTCAAACAAACACTTCAGTTTTATTTTAGTATTAGTAGTAATTACGTTTAATGTAAGTACCTACATTTTTGAAGCCGGCAAACCGGCTAGAAACTTTCTGGTTAGGTACCATCACCTACTTGCCATGTAGTTCTAAAATACTTTTACTTATAGGTACCTATTAGGTACTTACAATAACACATTTAAATGTAGATTTAAAATTATTGTTCAGTTTGTGTTTTTTCCTGTATGTAGCTGCATCCGGTTCACTGACGTTAAATCGTTACATTTTGGAAGATTTAACGCAAGTTAATCGTTAATCCGTTAGCACGTGAAAAAATATCTTTTTTATATCGTTGCGTTAGTGATCTACTTATAAAACTGTTGGTTTGGGTTCTGGAAATTTGGAATTCGTGTTTAATAATTGGAATGTGTCATCATCTGGCATAGTGTAGATATATTCCCCTTCTTGAACATTAAAATGTTCAAGTTCTCCTCTGAAAGCGAAGCTCGTTTCGTCGTTAAAATATCTTTACCCGTGGAAAAAACCGTTTAACTGCAGCGTTTGAGGGTATAGCAGTATTATATTTAATAGGTAAACAGATTTATGAATATCTGAAATCGTTGAACGAGTCTTTTGATTTCATGTCTAGCCACATTTTGACGAGATTTTGAGCGTTACTTGTTCAAGGTTTTTCTTTAGACTAAGTGACAGAATTGAAAAAGTCTTCCTCATCATCGTCGTTGTTACTCGCGTTGCTGCCTCCGCCACTTAGACTATCTCTGTCCTTCGAACTTTCGGCTGCTTCTTGTCGTTAAGCCTCTTAGCGGCGCGGCTCGGGGCATGCGGTATCTTTTTCATAAATAGTAGACCAGGTACTAGATTAACGATAAACAGATTTGGGGAAACTTAACGGAAGTTAACGAGTCCGTTAACATTTTGTAAAGTTAACTGAAAAGTTAATCCGTTAGTCAAAATGTTAACTTTGTTAATTAACGATTAACGGACCCAGCTATGATGATTACCTAATAAAGTTAATGCAAACTTCTTGCAATGTGTGTCACCATAAAAAAAGATCAAAGAAAGAAAAATAAATGTGATAATGATACTGATATGTTTTTAAATCGAGATTAAACAACTCTAAGTTTACCCACCTAATAAAAAATCTAGGTGTATGTACCTACCTTCAGATTCGTACCTAACGAAAATTATTTAAGTCACAGAAGGCTACACTATCGCAGAGTCTCAAAGGCTTTTTTATTATCCTATGTGATAGGATAGGCCAAGGAACCGATTCCGCGGGAAAAAGCTTGTATAGAATATATAGGTACTTTTATAGGTATAGGCTTGTATAGGTACTTACGCAATGGTACTATCCATCTTCACCGTTCCATACGAAGAGTCGGACTATTGCTTGTGCGATTTGCCTACACTGTGTTCGCTTGTCTCGCACAAGTAGCTACTCTGTCAAGATCTGTCAGCCGGATTGACAATATTTTGTACCTTCCTACCTATTTATGTTATTTTAAATAAATTTATTCCGAAACATTATTAAAATTAACATTTCAAGCTGTCGCTTTACAGCAATCTCACCAGTTTGAGGCGGAGCGATCTAATGTTGTTCTAATGGATAACCTCCGTACGTTTTCTGATTTGTTTTTTTGAAATTAGGAAATGTAATTATTAAACAGGCATGTTTATTTTCTTTGGAGTTACTAAAAGTAAATGAATATAAGGGTCACATCACCTGATTGTAGGAGTGCGCTGTATAGACACTTCTAGGTCGGACAGGCATAGTCACATCCTTTCTAAAATCCGCATTTGCCATTTTAATACTTCTTCAACTTATAACTGTTAAGGTTTATACACTATTTTAAAAAATACATGAACTACAGTGACTATCGACACTGGAAAATGCTACATAATATAAATCATACTACACGGTAGGAAAGAAATGGAAGAAGTCATTTGTCATATATTCCTTTCCTATTTCAAATTTTTGTTTACCTATTCTGTATGGCGATGACTCAATTTTTGAATTCGTTGCTGGCCACATGTAATAAAAGCTTTTTTGAAAAAACCTATTAAAAAAGCAATAATAACTAAAATTTATTTAAGTACCTACATACATATTTACATCGCTATCGACTGGAAGTGAGCCCAAAAGACTGGCGGCATTGCCACGTTGTATGACAATGCTTATCCCCTGTCCGAGGTACCTATACTAAGCGTCAAACAACTTTGCCACTCTTAAGTTCAGCATAATTCGCAGCGCAGTAGTCTATTTTGAGCGATAGTGACTGAGTAAATACTAAAAGACTTTATATTGACTAATAAACTTTATATTGAACTTGTTTGGGTAGTGAGCTGTGCCCCCGCTTGTGTCTGTGTTTGTGATTGTGATCCACCTTGAACCTGCGACAACTAATTAGCTGGCTATACTACTATACAAGTAAGTGCATGTACCTTTAAATTTAGCTTTCATTTATTTGGTGCGAACACAATCCCTCACTTTCAATTAGGTAGGTACCTATACTTATTACCTTCTTATGCATTTCTACATACTTACCTACCTATCTTACAATTGCAAACTGCTTCTACAACTTTATTCAAGTGAGTAAAAAAAACACTATTCAAGAACATACATAATATAATACGTATAAGAATATATAATAAAACAAACATATTTTTACGCGCTAACACTTTTTTACCGGATTGCACCTGCGCGGTCGTCACAAACACCTAACTTCAGAGAGGCAAAGATGATTTGCTAGCAGTATAGGTACTGTAACTCTAAATACTAGTAAACTCTTCAGCTTGTTAGAACGCGTATTGGTATATATATAATTATAGTGTAGGTATATTAGTAGGTATAGATAACAGCACGCCTTAGAACTTTCCCCTGGATTAGACTGATGTTAAAATACTAAATGCGATCTCGACCGCAGTGCGGTTGTGCCGCGATGCACTGTCCCCGGGGATCAAGCCTTCCTCGCACATACGCATAATACTATTTAAATATTATAAATTATGTTTAAGTGGTGGGTGACGACCATCTTACAAGTCAATGTTAGCAAATTGTTCTTGTTACATAATATGGCCCGGTAATTTACACACTGCCCCCCCTTCTTGACCCACTCAACACTTTTAAACCCTTTTTAACCTCCCTCGCTGATTACATCAAGTGAAATAATACACATTAATTGTAATTAGAAGTATGTTTATGTTACTATTAAAAATGTTTTACTAATATTTCGGTATCGCCTATTTAATGATATTTTTAAAACGAGGCGGTAATTCTGCGGCCCGTTATTATATTTTGATGGCCCGGTACCGGATCGCGACCCACCAAATGGGAAACGCTGAATTCTAGGGATAAAACGCTAAAAAGAGCTTTACTGTAATATAATTCAGTAATTTTTACTTGGCGCTCGTTGGAAAAGAGTAATAATTAGCATTGATCAAAAGTGCATATTTTTATTAAAACTAGCTGTGTAGTTTATGGTATGTATACCTATCTATCCCAATGACGCGTTCCACGTTGTATCACGTGTGCATTTTTTTTTATTATGTGGCATCATTTGTACCAAATACACTTTAGTCGAGTTTAGAATTTATTTGATGTTATAAAATATTTCGATGATTCCTTACTCATGTCAGGGGTGCAATCGTTATTCTCGAAAGGAGTCGCCAGTGCAGAAATGTAATTATTTCATTTAATATTTCTGGAAAAAAATGTAAAATAACTGGATTTTAAATAACGACATTGGAAATCAAATTTTAATTAAAAAAAAAACAAACGAAATATTAAAACTAGTACATCATATGTATAATGGTTCCCGCCAGGACCAAAATTAACTTTAGTCGATTTTCACTAGTGTAAAACTTTCGTTATTTTTCTTACTATTGAGATCACTAAAAACTATTCAGTGTTGCCGAGAATACCAGTCGAACATACTGCGGAGAAAGTACAACATTTTCATCAATATAATTTCACAGTTCTCGAATGTGGAAACACTAGCGCGGCCACGTTTCGCCAATCTTGTTAGTTGTTCGCTCTTCAGTCATTTTTATAACATCATATTCATTTGCCGGATTTTCATAAGAAAATACTTTCAAAATGAGTGCTCCAGCACCGACGCCTGCTTACAAAATCGGAATCGTGAAGCAGGTAATTCAACAATAACATGTTTTTTAAATAATTCTCATAAACAGTGAACGGGAGCCAACGGAACGGATGCCTCGTGCCGATCTCGTTAAATCTGCCCCGTTGGCACCACATCGCGCACATGATTTGAAGTGTATACCAATTCCATAATCCTCTATAAATGCTTGATTATGACTGTTCGTCTTAATAATCTGTAATGTAGCGATAGTGGCTGCTTGTCCATATTGTGCCAGCTGGCAGATCGAGATAATAGAGTCGTGAAATGTAAACGATAGGTAGTTATAATGATTTAAAATGTTATAATTATTAGTTATATCCGTGTGTGCTAAACAGGTTCTATCCGGTGACACGATTGTGATAAGGCGACAGCCCCAGGGCGGGCCACCACCAGAGAAAGTGATCGCGCTGTCGGGCATCACCGCGCCCAAGCTAGCGCGTCAGAAAACCGCCAACAAGTCAGTATTAACA
This sequence comes from Mamestra configurata, assembly GCA_002192655.3. Lineage (NCBI taxonomy): Eukaryota > Metazoa > Arthropoda > Insecta > Lepidoptera > Noctuidae > Mamestra > Mamestra configurata. Next base: position 43,204 of record NDFZ01004375.1, read on the forward strand.
CATCAAGTAAACACAATTATTGATTCAGTACACAAAAATACTACAGCTTTATGTCATTAAATCAATTTTATAAGTCTAGAACATCAAACAACATAAAAATCATACTGAGTCCTATATGCATAGTATATATTGTTCAATATTTTGGGTCCTGAAAACAAGAAATAAAAGTGAACATAGCTCCCATAAGTTTATCGTATTAACCATTAAACATACATTACTTTTAAAATGGTACATTAATGTGATCAATACAACAAACAAGAATTAAAGAGGCATAAAAAAGTCTCCTATTCTGCAACAAGAAGCTATGTAATATGCAATCAAATAGCTTTTGTTTTGATAAAGTTGAATGAGACATTAAAAAAAGTAGCAGAGATGATTGTCCAGAGCAAACAATTTAACACGTTCAGACCATGTGTACCACCGGTGGAGCACGGAGTATTTGCTGGCACGGCGAGGTTTACCACCGGTGGCCACGTCACACTATACTTTCAATATACTAAGAATTTCGCGCCGCATTGAGAGAAGGTGTTGTACTTACCGTCCCCGTCTAATAAAATTGACAAATTTTCATAGTGCAGCTCAGGAGGTGGATATTATTTCGAAAAGTAAACAAAAATCAATATTGGAAAATTGTATTTATTAGAAAAAAAATGAACATAAATTTTACGAATTATTTATGATAACTTACGTTGAGAAAATGTAATAATAAAAAAATTAAATCAAAATTGAAGAAAAAATTAAATTTAATGCCATCATGGATGGTATAAAATGAAAATTATTTTTTATGAATCGTATTGAAACAATCCAAACACATTGGTTTTTCAAACGCAGAGCATTGTGCCACAGAAAATATCAATGATTAGCTGGCGGTACATGGTTTTTCTAAGGCTGGTATAGTACGACGAAAGAGAGAGAAAGCATAATTCCTGTCTAATCCTGCCCATGTCCACCGGTGTCACACCCCGCCGGGCAAGACTTTTGGTTCATGGGGCGGTGATGTACCACTGGTGGCCAAATGAAGATTTGCGCCGTAGGATACCAATTACCTATTCATGAGGTGCCGGTCTGAATGTGTTAAATGAAATCACTCGTAAAGGCTCTTTAATACATTATAACTAAATATATGTAATACAGCTTTCAATAATATAAATTTGTTAAGTACACTGCGAAGCAATAGCGAATATATGTAATCTGCTATATAATGATGTGCTCTGGCATGGCTTAATATTATTCACTTGTTTAATACACAACATGTGATGATGAGTGGAACTTGAGAATTGTTATAGAACATTTTGATCACGAACAAGAAATAATAATAGCAGCTGCTGTCAGACTACTGTAGTGACAATATTTATGAAAACACCAGCTAGCATTTTGCTGTGAATAAGCTAAGTCATGCTCAAACATACATTGTTGGTTGCTTTGTACTGCCTGCTCTATATGAGAAGGTATCAGAATGGTAACATGTGGTGATAGCGGTGCAACTTAGACATTGTAGTGATCATTACACTTAAATTAATGTGTTGGGGTTAAGTGTGAGTGGATACTATTCATAAAGTTACTTTAAAATAGTTTATTAATCTTCTGACAGAAAATGTCAGAAGATTAATAAACTGACAATAAAAGGGAATTGTCACTTTTCTTATTTCAAAGTTAATACTTTTAATACAATCACCATCTTACATTTAATCAATATAAGGTAATCTTAAATATTTGTAGACTAATAAAACCTGCCAGATTTTTGTTTCAAAGAGCTGATGATAGAGATCAGACCTACTGATTATGTGGAACATCTACATCATCAGTATGTTTTCACATAATCCAAATAAAAATTAATAAAAAGTAAATCTAAGAATGGCCAGTCTGATATGAAACAAATAGCTTTTATTGATTTCATAGTGTGGGCTTTCTCACATTATTAATGTGAATTATTAAATGCACAGACTGGAAACCAATGTAGAGGACTACTAAGAAACGACTTTGTAGTAGAGCGAGTATTTCTAAACTACCTATATGAATTTGGTCTAACAAAATAAATGAAGCCTTGTGGTGCTAAATGAGCAATAATATTAATTACCTTTCAATTTCTCATTGTTGTAGCAGTTAAATAAACAAAAATTTAAAACTAGGGCCTGGATTAAAATGTGACATTCAAGAAAAATAAGCATACTATGCATTTTTTTTAAATAGGTCTGAATTTTAGATTGGAGATTTTGAATGAACCAGCAAAAAGAGTGAATTATAAGTAAAAAGTATCATGAATTTGTATACTTTATTTTCGTCTTACATTTGAACTTAATTCACATACCTAACATGACTATCTTTCGGTTCATTTAATATCATCAAAAGTAATGTGTGCACATGCACAAAAAGGTGTCAGTTTGATATTCAGTCATGCTTGTAAAAGCTAAATTTCATGTTGATGTTTTCTTCTTGCATTAACATATCAAATATCATATTTAATTAGCCTGCATATCCAGGCCCTATTTATAACAAGGTTTGCATGTAGAGTCATCATCCAATCTAACGTAATTTGCATTAAAACACATTTTTATTTATTAAAACAATGCTGTCATGTCAATGCTGTCTTAAATTTGGTTGTTTTATACAACCTTTTTTTCCAAAATATAATGATTTGATAACTTGTGATTAAAGAACAAACAAAGATCTTTTTCAAACTCATAAAGTTAATTGATAACATTTAATGATCTTCATAATTGTCTATGAAGACCAGAATGAGAATTTCAGTAAAACATTATTAGTAGCTTTAATTTTGTGGATGATGATGACCCATGTAAACTGCTGGTCATGCAATGCAAGTGCTCTGTATGTGAAATTTAATATTATGTTTACACTTAAAACTGCTTCCCACCCCTATATTAATCATTTCCATCTTATATTTCATGCATATGATAGGGCAAAAAAGAAATTCAAGTAGGTATACCTGCATTTGCTATTGTTGCTTGTTGATATTGTATGCTGTTGTATTTTACATAATATGAAAAGCAATGCGAAACATTTCTGTAGAAACTTAAATGCACTAACAATGAATATCAGCTATCAAAGGCCACTGAAGCCTTATATTTTGTATTACAATACAGCTGTATTACAATACAACAATCAACTAAAATAATTGCTATGCTATTTATTTATCTCTGTACTCAAGATTGTTGACTATAAACTGAATTTATTTCATCTTAACAGTGATATGGAATCAAAGGATGAGCCTTATGCGTGGGAAGCTCGTGAGTTCCTCAGGAAACTTGTAGGTCGGGAAGTCATCTTTACCGCTGAAAAACCACCAAACTCAGCAACCAGAGAGTATGGAAGCGTGTGGGCCGGCAAAGACCCCATTAAAGATGAAAACCTGACTGAGAGTCTCCTTGCCGAAGGCTTGGCAAAGGTCAGAGACGGTGGCAGAAACATACCGCAATTAAAAAGGCTAGTAGAGATCGAAGATGTGGCGAAGTCACAAAACAAAGGCATCTGGGGAACGGACCTTCAAGTAAGTTACTTATGAAATAAAATTAGGTTTCTCAGTCAAAAAGGTACGGAAAGATTGTATCATGTCTCAGGTTCTTCTCCTCTTGATTAGTGAGTCTAATAGTTTCGATTGTCAAAAGGCACTTTTGAAAGTCTGATTTACAAAAAATAATAATTAATGGGCTGTTCCAAAAGGTACTTTCCTACAAGTAACACCACTGGTCTTCTCATTGAGAAAAATCTTTGACAATTTATTGTGTAGTTATATCTATTACAATATATTTTAGTGGGTCCACACGATACAGACATGGCCTGTGCAGACTTTGAACTCGGAATAAAAAAAAACAATCACACTGACATTTGTCTGCACATACTTAGTTGCACAGACAAATGTCGGTGTGCTAGACATTTTTTATTCAGAGTGCACAGTCTGCATCGTGTGGACAGTCCATTAGGTATGTGAAGATGATGTAGAAGACATATAGAATGTAGGTACCACCAAGCATAAGATTGGCGGGCAAAGAAAAAAAAGGTTAATTAATTCAAAGTGTCAAAGTCCATCACATCAATATGGCTCTTGGAGCTTACTTGTCAGTAAATAGAAAATATATTTGATTGTTTGGTAGCTATTATATTCTAGTTTTTGAAATGAAAAACACACAAAAACAAAGACAGCAACTTTTTAAAGTTTTTCAATTTGTCTTCTATTCATAAAAATAGTTATTATGCTTCTTTGAAGATGGGTGTTTTTTTATGTTCAAAAACAACCAACTTTTGAGTTCCATTAAATAGGATCACGTCCGAGACATCAAAACTCCCGGCGAAAACCCAAAGGCGTTCGTCGCTAAATTTGGATATCAGCCGATCAAAGCCATCATTGAGTATGTACGAGATGGATCCACGGTCAGACTGTGCTTGCTGCCTGAGTATTACCAGATCACACTCATGCTGTCGGGTATTCGAGTAAGTATAGTTTAATTTAATTATTAATTTCGGACAACAGCGATCCTTATGTTTATTAGTAAAAACTAACACACGGTGTATGTTAGTACAGTAAATAATTCAATACAATTTCAATTTCATAACATTATTATTAAAATTCATTAACTAATTAGATATTTATGTAAAATATCGAAAATTAAATATTGAAATAAAATAACAATCATAGTAGTAATGCCATAGTATAATGTGTGCACACAAAGGCTCAAGATAAGTTATGATATTAATAAAAACTATTAATTTTCCTCAATTGCTTTTTAGTGCCCTGCGGTAAGACAAGATGGTGAATCTGAGCCGTACGCCGAGGAAGCTCGCTTCTTCCTCGAATCCAAACTGCTCCAAAAAGATGTGGAGGTCATTCTCGAGTCCGTTAACAACAACAACTATGTGGGAACTATCTTGCATCCACAAGGCAACATTGCTGAAGCTCTGCTAAGACAGGGCTTTGCCAGATGCGTTGACTGGTCTCTGGCAGTCATGAAAGCTGGTTAGTATAGTATGTTCAGTTTTTGTCCTTCAGTCAGTATCCACTAGCCCTCTGCATACTTGGTAGGGCCTGTAATACCCGCCCTGTTACTTTAACCATTGTATTTAATATAAATATGATGTTTCTATGCCACAATTCTCAGTATCTAAGCATTATCTACCAATCGAAGTCTTATGGCCACTGCTCGGGTCAGGAGTCAGCTGGGAGGGTGAAAAAACACAAAACAAACCCAGCGCAGGTGTCAAATTCATAGGTTAACCCTCACCTCTACCTACACCTGTAGATGGGAATGACAAAGACTAATTTTTTTATTATTATTTATAGTCTTTACCTTCTATTTCCTGAAGTTAAGTTGAGATATCTTTTGTTTTCACCCAAGTGTAAAAAAGGCCTGCTTTTTTACTAAAAACATAAGCCCCAATTATTATTTTTTTATGTGGTGGATTTTGCCTTTTCTTTAAATAATAATAGTAATAATGATTTATTTCTGAGTATATGGTACATTAAGCTCTTAAAATAAAACAGTTTCACATACACTACCATTGCCGGTTTAGAAATATTAAAAAATTTACAAAGTCAAAGTTCTAGGCCGCAGAAATATAATTATAGTATGTAGTTAGTTTGCCATCGACACGCTAAGATATCCCCATTAATATTATAAATTAGTTAAGATGAAAATTGATAATTTTTAAGCAATATCAAGTTTACCCTACAATACATCCCTAGTTTAGCTATAAGTATGTTTACTTACATCCATTACCACAACTAGTACGAGAAATACTCATTTTAAATTCGGGTCCGACAGTCCCTACCAGGCATACCGTGTAACATTTTAGGCTAAGTGTCAAAAACATTGAAAATGTAAAAAATAGAATTAGTGAAATGTAAAAAGTATGAATACCTTTTCCTATAGCTTAGATACTACCCTTGGAATATTTGGCACTTATTCAAATGTTGAGTGCCAAGTGCTGAGTATCATAGTTTTAACATGACAGACAGGTTACTATACAGGACTATGTTATAGCTATTTAACAGATGAATAGGAGATATTATTGCGTATAACTATTAACATTACTTTTTTTTAAATTTTAAGGCGCGGGCCCGTTAAGGGCTGCTGAAAAATCCGCGAAAGAAGCCAGGCTCCGTATCTGGACTAACTACGTAAGCAACGCTCCCATCATCGCGGCCAAAGACAAGGAGTTCACCGCCACAGTCATGGAAGTGGTCAACGGAGACGCACTCGTCGTCAAGATGCCCAATAACACCCAGAAGAAAATATTCCTGGCTAGCATTAGGCCTCCACGTGAAAAGTACGTTTCGCACTTTACGCAAACACGAAACTTTCATTTTCTCTTTACTAATACCATTTCTTGCGCAGGAACAGCCCAGATGAGGAAGGCAAGAACTCGCCGAGACCAAAGGGTTTTAAACCCTTATATGATATCCCATGGATGTACGAAGCCCGCGAATTTCTGCGGAAAAAAGTTATTGGCAAGAAAGTAAACGTCACCGTCGATTACATTCAGCCCGCCAAAGACAACTTCCCCGAGAAAAGCTGTTGCACCGTCGTATCGGGAGGAGTGTAAGTTATCATTGAATTGGTCTCGTATGGTTCTAATATATATTATTAAGTTGAAGTTAACTTCTAATATGATTTTATTTACTATACAGAAATCTGGCAGAGGCTTTAGTGTCAAAGGGTTATGCTACTGTTGTTTGGTACAGAAATGATAATGATCAGAGAAGTTCCCACTATGACAAACTTTTGGAAGCTGAACTTAAGGCCCAGAAAGCTGGCATCGGCGTTCACGCTAAGAAAGACATCCCCACTCATCGCATCCAGGATACTAGCGGAGACTCCGCCAAAGCCAAGAAGTTCTTCCCATTCCTGAAGAGAGCCCAAAAGACTGAAGCGACTGTAGAGTTTGTCGCCAGTGGATCTCGCATGAGGATATATATCCCTAAGGAATCCGTGTTGGTTACGTTCCTTCTCGCCGGCGTCAACTGTCCGAGGGGATCGCGCCCAGCTATCGGAGGAGGCGGTGGCATGCAGAACGCGGAGCCCTTCGGCGAAGAAGCGCTGCAGTTTACTAAGGAGAAGTGCCTGCAGAGGGACGTGGTCGTCACCATTGAAGAGATGGACAAGGCTGGCAACTTCATTGGTTGGATGTGGAACGAAAACGAGAACTTATCGGTGGCCTTAGTAGAACATGGACTTGCCACGATGCACCACACTGCCGAAACCTCTGAGTTTGCTAGGCAAATTAAGACCGGCGAAGAAAATGCCATGAAGAAACGTGTAGGGATATGGAGGGATTATGTTGAAGTTGAGAAGGAAACGGAGAAAGAAAGGAATGCCCCTATTCAAGATCGTACTGTGAAGTACGAGAAAGTTGTGATTATTGAAGTGACACCTGAGGGCACATTTTATGCTCAGAATGTTGAATTGGGCGGTAAGCTCGAAAATTTGATGGAGAGGATCCACCAGGAATTCAAGAATAATGCTCCCCTCCCTGGTTCTTACATACCCAGAAGAGGCCAAATCTGTGCAGCTCGCTTTACAATGGACGATCAGTGGTATAGAGCTAAGGTTGAAAAAATTTCAGAAGATAAAATGGCTCATATCTTCTACATCGATTACGGAAACCGTGAGGTAAGTAGAGTGAGGTGGGATCTACGAACACAATCACTAAAATAACATCATTGCATGTCTGTCTCTCCTCTACCTTAATTTCGAATTATCGCGTAATACTTTTTCTCCCATATATCCATTATCTTCGTAGTTACGCCATCTTTTGATGTTGATGTAAGCAGTGAGTATTACAACATCTTTTGTCTTGATTCAATTACTATGTTCTGTACATCATTAATATATAATTGAAGCGATCATGCATTGGTTAAATATTAATATTTACATTATAACGTAGGTGGTGAGCGTGACGCGACTGGCGGCGCTGCCGGCCGGCACGGAGATGGAGCCCGCGTACGTGAGCGAGTTCACGCTGTGCTGCGTGAAGTTCCCGTCCGACCCGGACGACCGGTCCGAGGCCGTCGCCGCCTTCTCCGCCGATACGCTCAATAGGAAGCTGCTGCTCAACATCGAGACCCGCGGCGCCCCGCCCGCAGTCACCCTCGTCGACCCTACCAACAACGTCGACGTTGGCAAGGTATAAAATCTGTTTTAGGGTTTTGTATCCGAAGGATAACCAACGGGACTCTGTTATAAAGCCTCCGCTGCCCGTCCGTCCGTCCGTCTGTCTGTCAGCAGATGTATCTCATGAACCGTAATAGTTAGACAGTTGAAATTTTCAGTGTGTATTTCTGTTGCCACTATAATATCAAATATAAAAACAAATTAAAAATTCACGAGACGTGTTTTTTGCGTTTTTTGCTCGATCTTAATAACAGCAACAGGCACTTGAAATGATCAGAGTTTGTATTGCGATTTTCGCAAAAAATACAGTAGAGACGTTTTTTTGCTCGATTTAAACGGAGTAACAGTGAATTATAATAATAGCAATGGTACGGAACCATTCATGCGCAAATCCGACTCGCATTTGGCCAGTTTTTGTCTTGTATGACACACTTTAACTAACACTGACATTGAGCTGGCTTAGCATAATATGGAATTTCAGTACAATTATTAAATCAGGATGTTTTTATTTATTTGTATTACTAGCTTTTGCCCGCGACTTCGTCCGCGTGGAATAGTTACTTGGGCAGACATTTTTATTTTAAGATTATGAAGTTTAGTAAAGTTTCAGTCAATGCTACTAAAGAGAAAGAATAGATAGTTTAACAAATGTTCGACGTGATTCTTTAAATCGGCATAACTTTTTTATTTATGAACCGATTGACATGACACTTAATGTTAAGTGAAGCTAACCACAATGTATTAGTGAAAACCACATATAAATCGGATGAGCCGTTTCTGAGATTAGCGTGCACAAACGCACAGACAAACAGACAAAAATTCTAACAATAATTGTTTTGGGTGCTATTTGCGTTGATAAAGGTCCCAATAATGTTTTTCTCATAAATCTTTCATGTACAGACAGCGATCCGTTATATTTTATTATATGTACAGAGATCCCAATCCACTTAAAAAAAAAAAATCTTGTCCTTGATGCACTGTAGCTTCTTGTTCTGATTTGCTGTAAGTAGTCCCTTATTGTCACGAAGTCTTGATGGTGCGCGGCCAATAGCCCAGAACTGAAATTATAAGGAATAAGTGGTCGCGTCGTAACATTGAGCAATTCGAGAAACACATTAGTATAAATTAGGGATCCAAGCTAAAAAAAAATAACATGAAATTGTGAACTGTGGTGTGTACTGTCTTATGATTTTGACTCCGACGAAGTCGCGGGCACCGGCTAATTTACAATATTAGTATGAATGTGGGCTTGCAGCTTACATGCTAATCGACACTGTTTGTTTTTAGAACTTGATCAAAGAGGGCTTGGTGCTGATGGAGTCCCTGCGCGACCACCGGCTGGCGGCGCTGGTGGCGGAGTATCGCTCGGCGCAGGAGCACGCCAAGAGCTCGCGCCTCAACCTGTGGCGGCACGGAGACATCACCGAAGACGACGCCGTGGAGTTCGGTGCGCGTCGCTAGCGGGACGCCACCGAGTCGCCCACGCACGTGCGCAACTGTGGCACATGCACAGCCAAACACATCCAAAATGTCATATACAGTATCATATCCCCCTTTCTGTAAACGATTATAAACCATTTAACTGATTTCTATTACGTAATTCTGACTATCTGATTGTTGTATTCCTTGTGTACTTATTTGCTTAGGAAATAACACTTTTAAAATTCAATACTGTTTAGAAATCGTGGGAATAATCATTATGGCATTATCAAATAAAATATTGACTAAAGCATGTGTGTGTGTGCCGGTGCAATGTGCGTGTGAATCGGTCATAATTCAAGTGAACACTTCGTAACAGGATACTCGTGGCATATGCCTCTTTTGTATCTAAAATATATACTTTTATTAATATAATAACTATCAGGTTCTAAGCGACATAATTATTACTATACATAAATGAATTATTGTAAACAATGCAATTAAGTAATGTAACAAATAATGATTTAAATTGTCATTTTTATGACAATTGCAATTGTTGATTTATTTACATTTTTTTTTAGTTTTGTATAATTATCTGAAAAAAATGACATTTTATTTTGTTGTTAATTTCATTATTTATTCTACACGACGACATTATGAATTTAATCTCTACCTGCGCTATCTATCGTTGTGATTTTCCATGTCCCTTCTATACATTTTTCTATTTTACAATTTACCATATTTTTAACTGATAGATGTACCTTTAGCTATGATATGATGTATAGTTATATTCTTCCAAATGTAGCTAGTGAGGAGTTTAATTATTATGCATGTTCGTAAATGAGTTGTTTCTTTTGTATTTTTTGAAGTAATGAATAATTGAACGAGTGTTCTATTTCGATAAAAGTTTAGCTTCGTATATATTTCATATTGTGTAACCTACCTTCTCGATGTTACAAGGTAGGTATATATTATTCATAACAGTACGTGGAATGTTAACTTCGTATATTAAAATTAAATATTTTAGGAATTAATTTTTGTTTTTATTTTGCACATAATTATGTACCTAGGTACCAAAAGCTCGGATACGCCTCGCCAGTGCTGCTCAAGACGCCATTTTCAACAGTTTCCATACAAACATAGCAAGTCAGTGTTAAAAAATATAATAATAATAATAATAACCAGCTGTCAACGTTTCGGCCCAACGACTGTCGGATCAGGTGCACGTCATCCAACGTAACCGTATGTTGGATGACAGTGTGCTTGATCGCCTCCGAATGGAAATGTGTAGCCATGTCAATACTCCTCCGTCGCAGACTGTGGCACCACCACAGTCGCAAATATCCAGCCTCGCTGACGAGGAGAGTAATGACAGGGTAACAAACGTAAGTATCCAGTGCAATGAGGAATTGAGGAGGACTGTGGCACCACCACAGTCGCAAATATCCAGCCTCGCTGACGAGGAGAGTAATGACAGGGTAACAAACGTAAGTATCCAGTGCAATGAGGAATTGAGGAGTGCTTTAGAGTGTGCTATTCGGGAATATCGCTACATGCCGCCTGAACTTAGACCACACTTACCTCGTTTGCCCATGCATAACAAAAATAGGGCGTTGGTAGCTGCTCTGGATTCGCAGTTGTCAAATTATTTTGATGACTGCGAAGACTTCACTGATACACACTCGATTATGTACTGCGCGGCTGTAGCGGCATGTCGTATAGCTCATGTCAAAATGACCAATGACAGTTACACGACCAAAACCAGAGCGCTAATCGGCAAAATAATCTGCTTCAAGGAGGGCATCATTTGCCCTAGAGTGATTCGGACTGATATCAGCCCCCGAGATTATATATCACGTGTCACAAAGCGCATTGACTTCCTGATTCGAAGTTATAGGCGGCGAGTGGAGCGATACACCCAGAATCGCACATTCCGAAGTAATGAAAGGTGGGTATATAGGGCTTGGGAGCGACAGGACCACGGTGTGACTGACACGCGCCTGCCGAATGATGTCGCCATGTGTTCGTTCTGGCGCAACATCTGGTCGGTGCCTGTCGATATGGTCGGGGATGGTATCAAGGTGAGGCGACGTGGTGGATTTCAGCTTTTCGCTTACTTTCTTCCAGTCGGTGATAAGTTATCACCGACAGTCGGGGGAGGCTGGGCGGGGTCGAGTTGCCCTGAGCGGGAGCCTAGGTGCATGATCACTGGCACGAGCTCAATGCACGGAATTGAGCTCGTGTACCTATCGTTTCTATAGATTGCAAACGGAGGTTAACATTCTTTGGCAACGCTACATCGAGAACATCAGGCCGGTGGTTGGGATCGTGAGGGAAGTGTGTCGGGGTCATCGGAGCGATGACGTCGAAGTTAAGGGTTGCACCTCAATACAAATAAAAGAATAATAATAATAATATCTTTGGACAACTCACACACGGTCATCCGATCCCAAACTAGGCAGAGCCTGTGCTATGGCAACAAGACAACTGATAAACATACTTATATATTTCTAAATACATATTATAGACAAATTACACCCAGACACAGAACAAATGATCATGCTCATCACACAAAGATTTGTCCTGGGTGGGAATCGAACCCAAAGAATGCCACAATGCACTAGAACGCGTCACGGTGACAAACCGCAACACTGTGACACTGCAGTGGATAAAAGGTCACAGCGGATCACGCGACCGATGAGCTGGCCAGGAGGGTATCTGTTACGATGGCTGTTGGACCCGAACCCATAGTGCCACTCCCTTTCACCCAGCTGCGCACGTGGCTACAAGAACATACCCACACACAAGCAGAACGCTGGTGGGCCTCGGCACCAGGCTGCAGGCAGTCCAAGGAGACTATACCACTCCTAGACAGAAAGCTTACCAAGCGCCTTCTGCGACTGGATAGGGGCAGGCTGCGAATGGTGGCGGGGACCATCACCGGACACTGCTCACTGAATAAGCATTTCCACACGATAGGTATAACAGACAGTCCTCGGTGCAGAGCATGCATGGAGGAGGAGGAAACAGTGTCGCACGTGCTCCTTGAGTGTACAGGCCTCGCCGAGATACGCTGACAAACAATAAGGACACCGAATTCACTCACAGACATCCTGAACTCTTTAGGAGGACTATTCTGCTTCTGGAGGGAGGTTGGCTGGTTAGAATGATGGCCGCCATGGCCCACGCACAATGGTCCAACATCAGGTCTAAGTGCGGAAACCATACCCCAATATATAGATAAATTTACATTTTTTTTTTAAGAAATTCTTTTTCCCTTTTGATGTGATACAGACGCCAGCACATCAAGCTACCCGAAACTCATTTTTTTTTTTTTTTTAGTTTTTCCTTTCTCGACAAAATTAAAAATCGATTTAAAAAATTTGACAGATTGTTGTAGCTTGATGTGCTGGCGCCTGTAGGTACCATTTTCTTACTACAATATATGTTGGTCCCGGCTGACATTTGTAGATTTTCTGACATCTGTATTCTTACAATTCTTACAGATGGCAGCAAATCTGACTAGGTAACGTGGTATCTACTTCTTGGCAAGACGGGTGACTCCTGCCAAGAAGTACCGTGTGGGTAACACGGTAGTTACTGGGTTGTGCTCTTGTGATGATCTGACAGGATCGCTCCACGTAAAATCAGCTGAATCCGGTTTGACTGGAATCCGACCCCAATTTTATAAGTAGGGACTTACCTTATATCCGTCATACGCATTAAGCCTCCGCATAAATTACTTGGAACAACAAACTCGTTCAAATAACCTGGAACTGCAATGCTTACCGAAAAAATACAACAGGAGAACCTTCATTCTGTCGTTAAGCAAATGGGATCAGTTGTGCTAAGCGATAACGAAATTCTTCACTGCACTCGCGTAGCTACCCTCCAAGCAACTAGTACACGCCCGCGATCAATCATTGTCCAGTCGGTCTCTCCAAGAATCCGCGACAGTCTCCTAGTCTCGGTTATCAATTATGATAAGGAAAAGAAATTGAATAGGCACCGAGAAACTCAATACTGCAGATCTTGGGATAGCTGGTGATAAAAAGCCGGTATACGTGCTCGAACATTTATCCCCTTCTAATAAAGCGCTTCACGCGGCCACCAGGCTTAAGGCAAAGGATAAAGAGTATAAATTTGTTTGGGAAACGGCAGGATTTTTGTCAGGAAAACTGCGGAGGCTGAACATATTCTTATAAAAAACCTAGACTCTTTGAATAAGTTGAAATAGCTTGATACCTACGCCCTTAATATTAAGTTGTTGTTTCTAAACTAAAGGTACACGTTGTTGTAACTACTATTTATATTAAATTCGTCAGTTTGCAAATATTGTACCAAAACTGTCGAGGTTTGCGAACAAAAACACAATCACTTATCGCAATGTTTGTTTTAAAAACTACGATGTAATCATTCTTTCAGAGACTTGGCTTAACAGTTCCGTTCTGAGCAGTGAGCTATTCGAAGTACGTGTCAATATAGCATATACCTAGGGCGGCGGTGTATTGATAGCTGTTAAAATAAAATAAATTCTAAACGCTCTGTGCATCTCGAGAGTAAATTGTGAAGACCTTTGGGTTACCCTGGATCTCCCTGTGGCTAAATCGCTTCGACGAATGACCCTCTGTGCAGTATACCTTCCACCACTTGTGCGCATGACTCTTTTGGAAAATTTCTTGGACAAATGTAGGTAATGCTGCCTTTGAAAACCTTGTTGATTCATGTGTATGTGTCATTGGCGATTTCAATTTAGGTAATATCGACTGGAAAACAGTCAGTTATTCTAGTAATAGTCTCAAGCTACCTAATACTTGCAAAGCATTATTGAGTTTCCGCATCTTATTAAGCTCAATCAATTTAACAAAGTAAGTAACACTTCTGGGCGCATACTTGATCTTGAATTGTGTAATTTATTATCCTTTGTGTAATGTAAGCCAAAGTGTTAGATCACTATGTAATATTGACCAGCAACATCCACCTAGATATTAACATTTCTTTAAATAAGAAACCCAGACTTCCTTATAATATAATGAGCAGTATCCCTAATTTCCGTAAATCAAATTAAATACCGTTTCGTAATGACTTTTTTTATTTAATATGGGTTTGCTCTTGACTCTAGTCTAGGTCATAGATGACAGAGACAAAGTCGACGATGGAGCGAGCTTACCCAGAAGAAGCCTGTTCACTCTAATTTTGAAGAGATTAGGGTTGTATGCGTTCGGAAACACAGACGCAGGCAGAGAGTTCCACTCCTTTGCTGTGCGCATTATAAAAGACGTTTGGAAACGTTTAGTGCGAATTGGTGGAATAGCAACAAGGTAGGGATGGTAACTTGCAGTGCGTCTAGATGTCCGATGGTAGAAGGGGGCCGGTGGGATGAGATCGTGGAGTTCCTGGACACTCTCCCCGAAGTACAATCTGTAGAAGACCGACAAGCAGGCAACCTTGCGGCGATGAGCCAAGCTGTGAAGCTTGGCATCCACCAGTCTTACGTCGCCAATGAGCCTTTTAGCTCTGTGTTCCACCGAGTCAAGCGCGGCAAGTTGGTATTTAGCTGAGCCATCCCAAAGGTGGCTGCAATACTCCATGCAGGATCGGACTTGTGCTTTGTAGAGGGTTAAAAGCTGTCCAGGCGTGAAGTATCGCTTCACTCTATTTAGGATGCCCAGCTTTTTGGCCGCAGTTTGGGCTTTGTGCTCAATGGTGGCACCAAAGTTGAGACTGGGTGTCAACTCCATGCCTAGGAGCTCGAGCCGATCGGTTACAGGAACAGATGTACCCCGAAAAGTCGGAGTTAGGTCGAAACGACTCCTTTTCGCGGTAAAAAGACATGCTTGTGTTTTGGTGGCGTTAAAAGAGGCCAGATTGTCATCACTCCACTGGGAGACAAGACTTAAGGTCAAATTTGTCCGCTCTACCATGGCCTCTCTCAAGGAACGATCGTCTTCCCCGCTGATTTTTGCGCTAGACAAGTATCTACTAGAAAAGAACTCAACGGGGAGGAATTATTTGAGGGTGAACACGACGTCAATGAGATGGTGCGGGTATTACGACATCATCAACACAGCAATACAAAGATTTATTTCTACTAAAGTAGGTACCCAAGAACACCAAATTCCCACCGTGGATTAACGGGACTCTTATAAAAATGTTAAATTCAAAAAACGTTACATTATTTACAAAAACCCGTTGGATAAAATTGAGCTCAAATTAATCAATACGCTGTAACGACCTTGAAACTGTTAACTTGATATCACAAATAACCTTAAATTTTTTTGGACGTATTTAAAAACCAAACGTGAAAGAAAAGAAAGAAAGAAAATTGTGTTTATTGGCATTATAAATACAGAAACACCTTAATTAAACAAGAAAATATAATGAAAACCAACAATGCTAAAAGGGCCTCAGCTCAGCATAATGCAAGTCCGTATCCCTTGTCTATGACTAATGGTATTACTACATCTTCTGACGGAACCGAAATATGTGAGTTTTTTCATAAACTTCATAATAATAGCTTAAGTTTATCAAACCCAGTTATTAGCGGGGAGGCCTTAAATAAGAGATTAAAAAAACCTAGATTGCAATAAAGGTGGTGGACATGGCATACCACCTATATTTTTTCACGAGTGTGCGGCCGCGCGAGTTGGTCTCACCATTATTACTTATCTTCAATAAGTATTTAGCTACTTTTTCTTCAAAATGGAAAGTAGCGAAGGCTTTCCCCATCCATAAGTCAAACAATGATGACATAGTCTCTAACTACAGGCCCATATTTATTCTGTCAACCCTTGCTAAAATCTTTGAGTCTCTGATATGTCCCCACATTCAGAATCACCTTAAACTATACCTAAGTGAAGAGCAACATGGTTTCGAGGAGTCTAGATCCACAAGTACTAGCCGGATACTATTCACGGAATTGTTAACAAAAGCAATTCACTCAGGTTACCAAGTGATTTCATATATACAGACTTTAGTAAGGCTTTCGATAAGGTCTCACATGGTATACTTATTGCCAAATTAAGAGCGTATGGTATCACCGGATCGTTACTTTCATGGTTGAGCTCATATCTCAAAGATAGATCTTTCTACGTAGTCATCAACGGTTTTCAATCAACCATACGTTATATTTCGTCTGGCATGCCACAGAGATCTCATCTGGGGCCTGTTTTGTTTAATTTCTTTATTAATGTTATTCCCTATTGCTTTCATTATTGTAATGTATTTATGTATGCTGACGACTTAAAGTTTGTCAAAGTCGTAAAATCAAAAGATGATGCTTCTGACTTACAGAGTGACTTTGACAGACTTGTGCAATTGGTAAATGGGTAAAAGGTACGTTTGTACAGTAACCGGTCGAAGTGCTTTACAATGGTTTCGCTGGATAAGCGCCGACGCATTAGTGACGCAATGTTTGTATGCAAAGTAATGGCCCATAAAATTTACTGTCCACATATATTACAACTTTTTAATTTTGTGCCCCCTCAAGAATTCCTCGTAGTCAAATGACACCACTCTGCCCACCGCGGAGAAGAACGGTTCTAGGCGCAAATCCTCCATTCGCGAGGTTTTGCAAGGTCATTAATAGCTGTAGTGATGATATCGATATCCACTTTGACAGCGTGAACAATTGTTGGTGAACCAATAAAATAAAATACAGCTGTTTATTTAAACTCACGTGAAAGCACTCTTTGAAAATGAGATGATATCTGTAGGCAATCGCTCGTAAGACGTGCGCAACTGATCTTTTGTTTAGGGAACGAAAACAAATAAAAGTAAGAGGCATTAGAAAAGATAATATAATTTAATAAAAACAAGAGCGGTCTTTATTTGTTATTAGTAACACGCAAGTCCATGCCACTCTGCTAAATAAATAAAACCTTGCATTACACAATCATTTATGGAACAAAATGCTAACTATTTTATCAAATAAGATTTTGGCACCTTAAACAGCCAAATATTTCAAGCAGCTAAACTTTAACAGCGAAGACAACATATCATGTACTTATTAGAAGTAGATAAACTCATTATTTCCTTTCATCATATACGCAATGTACTTTGTGTTATTGCTTGTCACCGTTACGTTGCGTTAGTTTTAATTTTATTTCGTTACAAGCAACTCTTACGCTTATGTAACATTAGAGTATCGTCGTTTTTACCTGTGTTAATTGCTTATTGCTATAATTGGCTTTTAAATTACAAGTAAATGGAATAAATGGGTACATTAGTAGTGATTGATACCTTTAGAGGCTTTGCGCAATGCACCCGATCCTAATCCGTAAAAAATAAGGATATAAAAAACTCGGACCGAATTCGGACATTGCTTTTCGCACTGCACCCGATTCAAATTCTTAAAAATATGTATCTTAGGTCTAAAAAACTCGGGACCGAATTCTGATATTGTTTACGCACTAATCCGATCTCTGTGGCCTTACTGCGAGTTTTTTAACGTTCTCGATCGCGTGAGCGTTAACTTTCGCTTATGACAAATTGTATGGAAAAAACTTTCCGTGAGTGTCACCAGACGACACTTATTTAGTTTCATGTCTGCCGCGATGCCAAGTCGATTGATCATATATTCGAGTAGTGCAATATCAATGTCCGTATGAATGAATAGGCGACAATGATCGTCCAAATCCAGGACCAGCAAACTGAACATAGCAGAAATACTACTTCGAGAAGGGAATCAGCTGGAACTTACTCGAAATGGTTGACAAACGCATTGGATAATGTGGAAAACTTACTACTTTCCGGTCAATATGTAGAAGATACCTCAGCAAGCTATTGAAAATTGTAAAATTTACACCCACGCCACCGCCGTCAAAAATCGCCACGGCGCTCATATCTAATACATATTGACGTTTACGTTAACGCGATTGAGGACGTTAAAAGACTTGAACTAAGCACACTGATCCAAATCTCGCTGTCGAACTGCGCGAATATGTCCGATTTGAATCCGAGGTAATGCGAAAGCATTCTTATAAGCAGTACCTACTACGGCTACTTCGGTCCGTCAATATTTCTTCCAAATTGGAGACTCACGGATGACGGAAGTTGGTCTAGTGCGTAAACTACCATACAAATAGCTCTATGACTACTTCGGAACGAATTTTCCCGGATTGGGATCGGATGCAGTGCGGAACCGCTCTTAGGATACACATTAATAATAAATTGGGTGGCTAAACGCTTTGGCATTGGCCAAAGCGTTTAGCTACCTAATTTCTCTGAAATTTTCAATTGACAATGGATTGGCATTGTCAATTGAATATTTCAGAGATTCCATTAAGTGTGCAATAAACATCTCCCGCAAAGAAGGAGCCACTTGCAGCACGCGGCCGCACTGGTTTACGCAGTCAAACGGCAGGTACAACTAACAGGTCGTGATAAAAATACAGGTTGGATTGTTGAGATAGCAGCAGCAATATTTTTTTTCATAATAATCACTTGTCGCCTACTATGTTCATTCAAAAAAAGCCTTCACAAAGTGGTAAATTTTGTTTACGATTTAAGAGTGGGGATGTACCTATGTAGTTCAATATTCATTGTTCTGATTATAATTTTAACTGTCTGTACGTCATTATAAATATAGTGTTTATAATACATAACATTTAGTCAAGCCATCAGTCAGAATTAGCTTGGAGAGATTTAGTATGTACCTAAGAGAAAGTATGGTAAACTGGACCGCCGGCTATATAAGTCGTTATTGGCAACACTAAGCGATTTGAAGGTAAAATATACGAGTACATGCACGTAGGTATGCATGTTATTGCAAATCGCCGACAGTAGCCAGTAACGACTTTTTGAAATGATTTAATAAAATGTCAAGGTTGTCCAATGTAGCCTGCGGTCCAATTAACCAAATTTTTCCCTATGAAGGACGGATGTGTGCAAATAACTACAAAACCCTAAGGCTGCTGCACTAAAGGAACAAACAGTCCCGCCGCCACCCCTCCCTTCTTTGCAGACCACCATCTTAATGACATCTTAATTTATATAAATACTAGCTTTTGCCAAGCTTACGACTTCGTATGCGCACATTCTGTTTTCCCGTAGGAATTTCTGGAAATCCTCTCCTAGTGCTCCCCTACACTTCCCAAGGAACCTACATGCCAAGTTTCAGCGTCCTACGACCAGTAGTTTCGGAACTTTAAATTACATAAATATAATTATGATAATACACAGTTCCTCTGCCAAGTATACACTAAAGCTTTGTATCGTATGGATATCAACAAAGTAATTGCTTTGATTATAAAAATATGTTCATTCTATAACGAATTGATTTAACTAAAGCTCCTCTCACACTAAGGCAGTTCTTAGTTAAAACATTGCTTATAAATACTGACAACAACAGAATCAGTCGAACACATGGAAATATGTATGTAAATATGCTAAACCGAGTTTACATAATCAAATTAGGCCGCTAACCCACTGATGTTTTACGAGCGTTGGCGTTTCTCAAACTCGTCCCAAAAAACGCAACGTTAACGTTTGCCACTAGAGGCTCGCGACGTCCTGAAACTCCAACGCTCGTACAGCAGTGGGATAGCAGCCTATACGTAGGTGTTTGCTAATGCACCACCGAATATCAAGATTATTTAATTAAATACTTTATCTTGTGGTGAAATGATCCCGCTTCATCCTCATTTCACTAGTTACATCTTACAAATAGCAGTATTTTTCATCACTGGCAAGTGTCATGTTTCTGTACAATGTTATTATTTAATTATGTTTAAAAAATATTCAAGACACATGCGAAGTATGGCCGGTTTGCTTGGTGGGTATATGATGTGTAAAAGAGGTTGCTTGTTTTCAGAAAATCAGGGATAGTGAAAGCTAGCTGTCTCATTCAAGGTACAATCGACAGTGGTTGTCCTGAAGTGAGCAAGTGGCAGGATTTATTCCCATTTAAAACGTTTCGGTTACTGAAACCTCCGTCTGCCTTTTGTTTTCAACAGGCAGACGGAGGTTATAACAGTTGTTCCCTAAATTTTGTCGAATCACGCGAAGAAAAAGCGTCGTTTTGGATCGATACCTTATGATGCCTAGAAAAGTATTGGATAGTAATTAAAAATCACGTTTTTTCATTATTCCATCATCTATAGCTAGTACGTGCAGACTGTGCTCTGCGACACAGGCATGTTGCATAGATTTGGCGGAACTCTTCTTCAAGGAGGGCGACACTGCTTGGCTTAAAAATTATAAGCCCATCTCTCTTCTGAGCTATGTTTACAAGCTGTTTTCATAAGTCATCAAGAAATGTCTCGCATGCAGGTTTGACAATTTCCAGCCTCCCAAACAAGTGGATTCCAAAAAGCCTTCAGCACCGTCGACCACACTCATACTGCGGCAGGTGATACAGAAGATCGAAGAGCCTGCTACTCTGGCTTCGAGAAAGTCTTCGATTCGATCGAGACTGACAGTCTCTCTAATGGTGCCAGATTGGCTCTATCGGTACATTGAAGTGTTTGAACGAAAACGCCGTCATGTCCGTCCGACTTCAGGACTAGACCTCCGAACCTATTCTCCTGCAACGACAAGGAGACGACATCTGTCTGCCACTGTCCACCGCTGTACTGGAGGTATCTTCTAGATTCTGGACTAGGAACCACCATCCATGTCGAGTACATCACTCATCTTTGGTTTGCTGACGATAAAATCTTTGCTGAGACTATCGAGGACAGTGCAATGCTTGATGACCTCAGTAGAGGTCTAAAAATGAGCTTGAACAAAACAAATGTTAATTACCCATGTACTCCCGGGGACTCTACACTCGAAGATGTGGACGATTACTTTTAGAAGCTGTTCGGTATCTTCTCGTCTCATACTACAGTATCGCAAGACGAAAGTCTCTCGAAACCATGGCGCGCAGAAGTCTTTAAGTTACCCAGGCCGCTTGAGAGGGCTATGAAATCACCACTAGGCCCGTCGTGTGGTGAGGGTGAACTTGACCGGCCTTTGACACAAAACTTTACAGTCAGGTACACAGTAAAAGAAGTAAAGAACGTCATAGTATCTACGCATGAAGCGAGGAATGTCCTCGGGGCACGACGGGCTCTGTGTGGAACACCTAAATCACGCGGGTATTCATCTGTCCCGCGTTCTGGCTTTGTTTTTTAACTGTTGTTTGTCGCACGCCTATCTGCCACGAGATATGATGAGAACTATTGTCGGCCCAGGTGTAAAAAACAGAACTAGTAATATTTCAGAGAAAGGGAACTATAGGCCAATCTCTTTAGCCACGATTGTAGCTAAAGTATTTGACGCTCTGCTGGATTAAGTTTTGAAAAACAAAATAAAGTTGCATGATGCTCAGCATAGGGGGCCTATCTACTGAAACTGCAGTTCATTTTCTGAAAAAGACTGTACATTATTATACAAACAACCAACTCCTGTTTTTGCCTGTTACTTAGACTTGTCAAAAGCATTTGACGTGCCTTATGACAAGTTGTGGTCTAATTTCTGTGGCGCTAATGTATAGGTACATTAGCGCCACAGAGATTAGACTAGTTAGGTGGTAAATATTTTCAAATATCCTAATAATAGATGGGAGTATATACTAAATTGTGTAAGATGGGCAAATGTTCTTTCGAATGAGTACGTTATGGAATGTGGAGTTAGGCAGGGTAGGTTACCTTTCCTACTCTGTTTAATTTATACATAAATGACCTCATTGTCGAGCTCAGCAGTTTACATGCTGACTGCTGCATAGATGGGGTTGCTTTTAATAACATTAGTTACGCTGATGAAATGGCGCTGCTGAGCCCGTCATTGGCGGGTCTTAGAAAATTAATAAATGTTTGCGAGTGTTACGCTGAGGGACACGGTTTGAGATACAACACGTCCACGAGTGAGTTGCTCATTTTTAAGGCGGTTAATAAGGTCTATGAGAGGTACCCAACCGTCTTTTTGAACGGTGGTGTCTTAAACCGTGTTCGTCAGTTCAAGTATCTAGGGCATATTGTTTCGGAGGATTTAAAGGATAATCTAGACGTGGACCGGGAGCGGAGAGCGTTTGCGGTAAGATGTAATATGTTGATCCGAAGGTTCTCACGCTGCACGGGCTCTAATAAAATTTCATTTATAGCATAATGTGTGTAGCCTTTGGACTAGCTTTACTCAAAAAGACGTTAACGCTTTTCGAGTCCTGTACAATAATGCATTCAGGATGCTGTTGGGGCTGCCACGCTTCTGTAGTCCACGGTTGCTAACTCGAGTTGCAACTCGGGTTGATGAAAACTTGGATGAAAACTCGGTCTTATGAAAGAAAAGGATTGATCGAGTCAATAAATAGTCAATTTGGCGCATCGCTCCATCCTAAGTCCGACGCTTCGAGTCAATGGAGGTAAAAACAAAATTGAATCAGGACAACTAATCAATCGTGAATCAAAATATTACAACAAAAAGTAACAAACTTATTTTAATAAATCAAATGTTTATTAAGTATTTCTAAAAATCATTTCAAACAACCATGTAGTATGAAGACAGATGCCGAGTTGCCTACCGAGTTTGCTTGCGCACACACCGAGTTGATCGAGTTAACATTGGGTGGAAGCGGCTCGGTCGGGCTCACTCGGGCCGGCCGCCCCGCGCCCCCCGCCTGCGGCCACGCGCTCTTTCCGAGTCAACTCGGTTTGAAAAATCTTGACTCGAGTTGACTCGTTTACGGTCTAACTCGAGAAACTCGAGTTCAATAACTCGACTCTCCCATCGCTAATAGGGTGCGTGCCACCAACAGCCACCTGAGTGTCATAGCCAACAAACTGGATTGTCCTTTAATCTGGTACTTGAGTCACCTACATGCTCCTGTAAATACTGTGACTGTCTACTAAAATAGTTGTTAAGTTATTATGTTACTAATATCTTTGTATTTGTATTCTAACATAGTTTTATAAGTAGAAATTGTCCTAACAAATGTGTAACAGAAATAATATGGAATTATTTCTGAAATAAATAGATTATTATTATTATTTTATTATTATGCTCGAAGTTTCCGTGGTCAAGCCTGTAAGGTGTATTCCCTCGGCCTTCACCAGGTCACCGGTACCTGGCCGCACGAATCCGCTGGATCCTAGAAGCACAGGAGACAGGATTGATATGGTGCCCTGGGGGGAGGCCTATATCCAGCAGTAGACATCCGTTCTTTGAAATGATTGATGATGATCTTCATGCTGTGGTATGCTCTTTCTGTATTATCTTCCAGTCGTGGTATCTGGTCCTGATATCAGAACCAGATACTATGACGATCTTCTTGTCATTATAATCACTTAGCGTAGAATCTTATTGTCGTGGAATCTTATTGCTAGGAGTTTTAGTCTCGTAGATTGTCCTGATATGTCGTTGCCATATGAGAATTTGCCAGATATTCTTATCGTGGTATCTTCGTGTCATGGAATCTCCTTAGAAGACTTGTCTTAGAATATAATATATATATTTATAAAATGTTTTGTTGCACAGATTTGTTATCAAGCATTGGAAATCACCCTTCTCGAGTTCCACTGAAACGCGATTATCTTCTGTACATTTCTTATGTTTTCTTAGCTTTCTTTATCCCTCCGGTTCTAATTGAAGTACGTGGTTCCTCTAAGCACACTCTTTCATTTGCCCACTTAAATTGTTTGAGTGGGAAAGCGGGATGTGAACATTCAACTTGACTTTCAACGAAAAAGCAGCACGGGTCCTCTAGTATTTTATTAAATACTGTTGAAGACTGAACAGGATAACACATGGTCATGGACGACCGTAAGTTCTAGCTACAGCTGATGGAATGACGAAACTAATTATATTAAATGATGAGATATAGACGAACGCGACAGTCTGCCAACAGGGAGAGGTGGCGGGCGACCTGTGGAGGCCTCGACTGCTCTGCCAAGAGCGAAACGACAGGGAAGAAGAGATGGACGCATTGTTTTAAATTGAAATAAAGATAAAATGCATGAATTGCGCATGAACCGGACAGTGATGAAAAATAATAACTGGGCGGAACAGCTATTCGAAGGTTATTTTCATGATTTTAACTTAATTTTACATCGGAATCTGCTTTCTACATACTCGTATAATTATGTAAATTGCAACATTGTGTTGATATTCTACGATAGGTAATCATAAAAATATCTTTAAACTCGATGGCGCTTTAGAAATTTTGGTCGCGGTTAACGTCGTTCGTCGTTCTAACCTTAATACTATTGATATACCTACATTTTGTGCACAGTAACAAACATATTTTATAATATGTTTTGTATTTTAATAATGCTGCACCTTATTTAAAAGATGTAGGTTCTATTATCATCACAATCACTCAGTTGCATCGCTTTTTGTACCAAATACGTTGGAAAACTTAAAAATGTTATCTACAAGCTACAGGAATTTAAAAAACTATTAAAATATTTTTTTATGTAGAATTTGTAGGTAATATTATAATGAAATACTATAATATTTTATCTTATTATTATAACTATAAAAATAACAGTATAAACTATACCGTATGCACTATGGTATGCCTAGTGGAATCGTCATCGAAAAATGGACCTATTTCGTCGGGCAATGGCGGGACATTCACCAGGAATTGTTGTACAGATGAGTAGTAGTCCCTACAGGTCCAGGTGTCGTCGTGTCCTCCGCCTGGCATGACAACTAACTTCTTGCAGACGGCTCCGCAGCGCATGTACAGCTCTTGCGCCATCGCCGGCGGGACCAGGGCGTCGTTCGAACCACACATCACCAGAGTAGGCGTCATCACATGCCTCATTTTCATCAAAGACAAGTACTATAAAAAGAAAAAATACACCATCGCAATGTCTTTTGAGAATTAAGTAAGTACTACAATGAACAAGATTAGGTAATGCTAAGTAGGTATAAATTTTGACAGGCAGATTTAGGCTCACTAAATACTTTCAGTACTTTTCCCTATTGGCAGCAGCATTAAGATAGCAGTCGTAGCATAAAACAATTAAAACAAACCTGATTCTTATGACAGAATTGAGGGAGCCAGTTCAAACACTTCCATTTTAGTATAACTTTAGCCATGTCAGGTATGCTAGTGAAGGTATTCTCTACCACCATCGCCCATATCTTGTTCCTATACTCCAGCCTTGAAGCTAAGTCGATTGCTACAGCACCACCTGGAAAATGCACATTGGCTTTCTAAAGTGATAGATAGTACCATCATTGTTCTCATTGAGTTCTTGGTGATTGACAAATGAATGAATCTAAGTGGAATCCAGTTTTTTTTGAGACTTGAAACGATATCAAAGCCATAGTGACTAGATGTTGCTAGGTTTTCAACAACATCTAACCACTATAGTGCAAGTCTGCTGGTATGTTGAAGCATTCAAAATATAATAATAGTATTGTCTATTAATTAGGATGTTGCAGCACTAATTCAAATGCCTGAAGGCCTGTGAACATTATCTAACGATTTCAACTACATCTGGTATACTGAAAGCTGTCCTCAGCCTTGTTGGATATGGAGGATGACAAGGATATACACAAAGAATTATCTTACTAGGAGTACTACCTAATGATCTTCCAAACACCATAATTTTACTGGTGTCTATGTCAGTTCTCTGCATGATGTAGTCAAGTGCCGACTGTGCATCAACATAGAGACCTCTTTCAGACGGCGTCCCTTCTGACAAACCATATCCCCTGTACTCCACCATGAGTATATTAATGTTCAACTTGTGGTAGAAACCGGACACATTTGACAATCTGAAAATATAAACATGACTATTACTTTTGTGTTTGCTACAGATTCGCCAATGTTTCGGTATTATCGTCTTCCCAAAACATAGAACAGAATCAACTTGTGGGTAATGCATATTCATCATTTATGCTTTTCATATATCTAACTAAACTGCTCTGATATTAAAGTGAAACAACTTTAATAGATAAAAGCAACCTAATAAAATAAAACAAAAAATACATTGATTTATGCAAACAATAAATTTAATGAACTCACCTTTGGCCCATGTTACCAGCATTACCATGGAAAAATATCATTGTTGGTTTATGATTGCTATTCACAAGTTGTTTTATAAGGAACAAGTGTATTTTGAAGCCATCTTTGTTAGTGATTTTGATACTTTCATATGGGAGTTTGTAGTTGCTGGGCTGAAGGACAAACACCCTGGAATCGGGTGGATCATTGGGATAGTAAAGTAATAGATCTTGAGCACTGTACAGGATCCCTGGGGACAAACATTGGAACAGTTAGTCTAAAAAATTGACATGCTAATGAACAATGTGACTATCATGAGTAATACCTGCAGCCTTTTAAAAAAAAAATAATCAAGAGAATTATTGTTATTCACACCTCTGTCATAATCAAAATACATACCTAGGTATGTATATGTTTCTGTAGGTGTGAAAGCTGAGCAAAATGATTTTTGTCCCCTAATCTACAAATAGGGACAGATAATTTATACAAATCAAGCAACATCCCAGTTGTCAAAAGTGTGACTGAAAGTGTTCGGTCTGAATTGATCTGAATCATTAGCCTGCCCTAATGATTGAACCCAAAGTATTATTATGTTTTCCTTTATAGGGATTCCTCAATAGCTCAAATTATGATTTAAGTATGAGATAGTCATCTTTTTACCAAAGTTGAATCCAGTCTGGAGGGATCATCGGACCATACTCCAGTCATTTTAACTCTGACTTTCAACTGTGGCGTCTTGCAAAGGACCTATATTACTGCACAATAAGAAAATCGACTGGGGACCTTCAGACGGAAGGAACTTGTGCTGGTGACGTGTTACCCAGAAATCAGGGCTATCCAGTTTGTTGGAGGCTATCAGGGCTTCAAGTTCATTTATGTTGGGTGATAATCCATTAATGTTCCAAGATCCAACTCTAAGCGATGCCATTTTTAGGGTTCCTTCAGACGAATGCCCAAGAGAGAGAAGACAATACACAATTAGACAAGATGGAAATAAATTTAGAAGACCAACAAACAAATGATAACTTACAAACACGAAAAAAAAGATCAATTGGTGATAAAGATGATAACTAGGCGGTTGTTAATAAAAACGGTAAACGATATAAGAGTTTAAGTAACCAAGCGACTTGAGACAACGAAGAAAAAATAGAAGTTTCAATCACTTGTAGGGAAGCCCTACCTAAACAGTTTAAATTAGCTAAACTTTTGCAAGCCAACAATATTAATCGTATTTCACACAAAAGTAGTGATTGTGACATGGTATTGAACGGAGAGTAACTGGAATTCGTCGATAGAACGGGTTTCCTTAAACGCTTGACTCAAAGCTACAATGGGATCCTCATTTGTCATCTCTTGCAGGACGGCTAAGCTCAGCAGCATATGTTGTAAGGAAAATCCGCCAATTTACAGATGTTGATACCGCGAGACTGGTCTATTTAGTTACTTTTATAGTATCATGTCTTACGGTATCTTACTATGGGGACGGGCTGCAGACATTGAGCAAATTTTTATTCTGCAGAAAAGAGGCTATCTCCACCGGGGCGATTCTTTAAGCGAACTGTTTAAGAATATTAACATAGATTTTCATCAATTAGACGGTACCTTGTCAATATGTCTATGAAAACATAATGTACGTTGGAAAGAATCTGCATCTTTTTAACAAACGAAGCAACAGACATAACTATGTCACTATAAATATGACCTATTACTTCAACCAGGTTTCAGACTTGCTAAAGTAGTCACGTCTTTCATGGGGTACTGTTTAAAATACCTCCCCAGATATCAGAACTAAATAATAATAGTCGTAAATGAAACATAATTTAAATATTATTATATACTTACCTGCATAGTTGCAGGCAAGTATTTAATAAGTTAAAAAAAAGAGAAGATAATATTGCTTGGCTCAATGCTGGTCTTGCTCCACAGCCACTAGGGGCGCACAAACATTTAGCAGTTGTTAGACCCGCTGAATATTGTAAGAACATCCAATTTTCATTGTATGTACTCAATTAATTTAGCATTGTATAATTTCATGCATTAACGGCACATGTGTGATTACTCTGAGAATTTTCTTTGACTTGAATGTGCCCTGGCGGTTGGGAGTGTCATGCTCCATTAAAAGTCTGGCTGATGGTGCTGGATTATTTGGCACCCTTCAAAGTGGATCAGCTGAATGATGCTAGCGTAGGCGTCATATTCGAGAGCGAGCGCCGTCAGCTAGGACTGGTCATCTGTCACGGTTTATTTTAGTTATTTGAATTGTTGCAAATAATAAATAATGAAACAGGTAGTAAGAAAAAGCGTGAAACTGAATTTAATTTGAGTACTGTACATGGCCCCATAAACTCAGATGCAGAGGTAGCTCAGGAATTTGAAAACTTCTTTGCTGATATTCCTCGTAAAACGACAGAGGCTCTTAACTCGTCACCCGCGCTCTCTACTGCCTTACTTAGGAAGAATGTCAAGGTATGTCCATCAGAGTTCAAGTTTCAACATACAAACCCCCTGGCCATTATTAAAGCTTTTAAAGATCTTAAAATGAAATCAACAGATCTGGCGAGGGAATGTCTGTTAAAGTCTGTAGATCTATAATTGAAACTATTGCTCCCTACTTAGCTCTTATATTTAACTCTAGTGTAGACCAAGGAGTATTTCCTGATCTCATGAAACATAGTAAAGTCGTTCCACTTTTTAAATCGGGTGATAGTCATGAACCCAACAATTATAGGCCGGTGTCTATCCTGCCGGTTCTCAGTAAGGTGTTTGAAAAGTTAATGCTTAATCAGATGTTACTATACTAATCACGCGATTCTCTTAGGGAACTTTTTAAAAAGATTACTATTATGACAGTCCTTTGTCAATTCATTTATGAGAATATTATGTATGTAAGAAAAAATCGACACCTCTTTAGCAAAATTAGTGATAGACATCATTATAATACTAGAAATAAAAATAAATTAGATCAAACATTTTATAGATTAGCCAAAGTACGATCATCTTTCATGGCGTACTGTGTTAAATGTTACAACAAAATACCTTGTGACATATTAGAATTAAATGAAAGAAAATTTAAAACTTATATTAAAACCACACTTAGTAAACAAGCATATTACAAACTAGATGATTATATTAAAGATAAGAATGCTTGAAAACATGCTGGTCCTGCTCCATAGGACGATCTAGGGTGTAGTAGATTTTGCTTCAAAATTTACGTATATCTATGTATATACTAGTGTACTTTCTGTTTTTTTTTTAATATGTAATTTAACTCTCACACTAATCCATTGTTGTTAATTATATTGTAAATATGTGAGTACCATGTCCCTTGTATTGCTTTGTTGTACCTATTAGTATATAATTGTGTGCTGTATATTAGGGTAATGTTGGGTGCATTGTGCTCACATAATATAATCAATTTATCAATGTATGTTTACAAAATATTGTAAAACTTATATTTGAAAAGAGTAACTATGGAGTTTCTTGTCCTATCTTCTCCATAAGAATCTACTTTTTGCGAATGGACAACTAGATTCATTAATATTTTAATTTCAAACTGTAAATTTGACGTTCAAAAGTGCCTTTTAATGGTCTAGTTGAAATAAATGAATTGACTTTGACTTTGCTTTTTTTTCTGCGGATGTTTGATCATAGAAGTAATTCTACATCGTTCTCACATATAGGTATGTACGAGTATATTTGTATTTGTATAATTTTCAGACAAATGATGTAGCCATATCATTGTAGAAAATCTTTTATCAGATCTTCACCAAATTGAAATGGGGCCAATTTGAAAAAAAATAATCATGCAAATCGGTTGACAATTGGTGAAATATTGCTGAACAAACATTTTTCCTGGGTTCC
Organism: Mamestra configurata; assembly: GCA_002192655.3. NCBI lineage: Eukaryota > Metazoa > Arthropoda > Insecta > Lepidoptera > Noctuidae > Mamestra > Mamestra configurata. Next base: position 73,543 of record NDFZ01004375.1, read on the forward strand.
CAGCATCTGATCCTGACTTATACCTTCCATCATCAGCTCAGCAAGATTACATGTTGATTACCAGACACAGTTATATGAATTGCGTTAGAAAGTATATGAAAAACATTGTATGTGCCTTTAAAATTTGAGGGTTGCCCTCGATTTCCCTGGGACCCCATCATCAGATAGGACCACCTCAGAAGTATAGGTTGAATAAAAAAAATATCATCAAATACAATTCATAATTGACGGAATGATCATATAATAAACACAAAAATAAAATAGCAGTTTCCTTTAGTTTGCCACTTTCCAGAATTTGATCCTTATCAGCGACGCCTCCGGATGGTGTAATAATAGTGTGTTTTTTATTTCAAATCCAACTATTTTGTTTTTCAAAAATCCAATAATACAGTTTTAGTTTTCAACAAAATCGGGCTTGAGACTCGAGGATAGCGGAAGCTTAGTAATAGGGTCCCGTTGGTTATCTTTCGGGTAAGGAATACTAATATTTCGTAAAAATAGATTTTTCATTTATGGTGTACCTCAAAAATTCTCCGATTTCTAAGATGTACCTTGAACATAAATAGTTCGCGGAACACTAGAGTAGAGTAAAAAAACTTTGTAGAGTGACTAGCTCTGCGGGCAAGCTACTCTACCACTTGCCTTCCTCCACCATGGCGTCCACTCTACTCTACTGTACACTTTACCGCCTACTCAACCCATGTATACATATAGTAATATTATAATGCTGCAGGATTCAGGCCTAGGCTATCGGTTGAGAAGAGGTGGTCAGGCCATATCTCACCTTCTTTACATGGATGATCTGAAACTCTTTGCCCCCAACAATTTGCGACTGATGGAGCTACTAAAGGTAACTGAAACCTTCAGTATTGCCATCAGGATGGAATTTGGTGTGGACAAATGTGCAGTCATGCATGTAAAGAAAGGGGAGATTATGGAATCTGAGGGAATTCAACTCTCGGATTCCATACAGGTTAGATCCCTCAGCTCAACCGGAACCTATAAGTATTTGGGTATGTCGGAGGCGTTAGGCATTAACGGTGCTGACATGAAACAATCGCTGAGGGAGCGCTTCTTTGGCCGCCTTAAAAAGGTTTTGAATAGTCTTTTGTCAGGCGGAAATAAGGTGCGCGCCTTCAACGGTTGGGTCATGTACTCCTACGGCATACTCAAATGGACTCAAACTGAACTTGATGCCCTGGATAGAAGGGTCCGTACACTGCTGACCGCAAATCGGATGCACCACCCACGATCATCGGTGATGAGATTGTACATCCCGCGGAAGTGTGGAGGTCGAGGCTGTTTGAATGCCAAGACTCTACATAATCGCGAGGTGTGCAATCTCAGAGATTTTTTTCTCAAACTGATGTGGGTATGCACCGAGATGTGGTCGCAGTGGACAAGGGACTCACCCCGTTGTCCATGGCTAAAGAGAACTGGCGCAAACCTGTAATACTTACTACAGATGATCGCAAGGAGGTATGGAAAGGCAAGGAGCTTCACGGGCGCTTCTACAGGGCTCTTCACGAACCCGATGTAGACTTCCCGGCGCCTGTATCCTGGCTACGTTTCGGCGCCCTTTTTTGGGAAACTGAAGGTTTTGCCTGTGCGATTATGGAGGAAGTTATCCTGACGAATAACTACCGGAGGTATATTATGAAGGATGGGACGGTTGACGTGAGTCCATCAGACATAATTATTATCTCTGGTTGTTCTCGTCTGGCTAACGGCGAGTACTTGCATAGGCATAACCAAGTGGCCAGGATAATCCACCAGCAACTTGCTTTGAAATATCAACTTGTGGATTCCGAAGTACCGTATTACAAGTATGTGCCCGACCCAGTTCTCGAAAATGACCATGTCACGTTGTACTGGGATCTATAATCACTGATAGGACTATTGTTGCCAATAAGCCGGATATCGTGGTGATAGACCGATTAGCGCGCCGCACAATGATAATCGATGTTACCATCCCGCATGACGTGAACCTCGTGAAAGCTGAGAAAGAGAAACAAATCAAGTACCTCGACTTAGCACACGAGGTTGACGACATGTGGACTCGGCTGTCATTGTGCCGATTGTCGTTACGGCCAATGGCCTGTTGTCCAAAAGCTTCGACGACCNGCTTCGACGACCATCTGTCGAAGTTGGCGTTACGCAGTTGGGTAAAGGGCCTGATACAGAAGGCAGTACTCCTCGATACGGCTCGTATTGTGAGGAGGTTCCTTTCTCTGGAACCCTAACCACCGGTAGCTTGGACTCTGCTCCCGACACCGGCGGACTACTACTTTTTATATTTTTAAATGTTTTTTTTTTGTTATAACTGTTTTATAAAAGAAATATTTAAAAATGTAAATTTATATGTTAAGAAAATGAAATAAACGGATTAATAATAATATATCTTGGGACAACTCACACACGGTCATCCGATCCCAAACTAGGCAGAGCCTGTGCTATGGCAACCAGACAACTGATAAACATACTTATATATTTCTAAATACATACATATTATAGACAAATTACACCCAGACACAGAACAAATGATCATGCTCATCACACAAAGATTTGTCCTGGGTGGGAATCGAACCCACAACCTCCGGTTAAGCAGTCAGGGTCACTAACCACTCGACCAACAGGCCAGTCAGTAGACTAGAATTTGTGCGTACAGATTTGATTCATTGGTTTGGTTATTGTATTTCTCGTTAAATAATTAAAATGAGGTGGTCTGAATCGGAAACTATTAAACTAGTGGAGCTTTACTGTGAATTTTTGGAATATCTGTAATCCATGGTGCCATCATGATTATAAGGACAAGAACATAAGAATTGAGGCCAATGAATATATTGTTCATGAAATGGGCAAAAACAACTTTGGAGTTACTGATATTTGAGCAACATACACATTCTTCTACTAATAAAATATGAATTTACTTGAGACAGTTACTCTAATAAAAAAGGTAGAGCTTGGTAGAGTAAACTAAACTTTTTTTCATTAACATGTTGAGTTTTATTTATTTTCCTACCTTTTTATATTGGTCTAAAACTTTTGACCGGCAATGTACTGTACCAGTATTTATACACAGAAAGGGCGGGTCATCTTGCTCAGCTGCTTTTTATTTATTTTTTTACTTTTTATTGTTTTTCGCCATAAAATGATAACAAAATGTTACATATATTTTTAGTGCATGATGCATTTTGCCATACTACCTACATAGCATGCAAACTTTCTGGCATAAAAATTTAGATGGGTTTGAATTTATAGAATCTAGAATCTTTTGCATCTATTAAGAATAATACCAAATGTAATATATCACAATTTTACTGCATATTAAAAACAATTTTAATTGTATCTTAACGCTACAAGCTAGAAAAAGATTGCAAGGCTGTCACAATTTTAATTGTATCTTAATGCTAGAAAATGATTGCAAGGCTGTCATAAAAATCTTCAATTGCAACATGGCAGAAGTTTTGATACCATCATCACATTTGGCTATTGTATGGCTTCTATACAAATATAATAAGGACTAAATCATTTGCAACATAACAATATTGAGTTTACTATCAGTCTAGAATCAGAGTAATGTTCAATGCGAGCAAGACATTACCCAGCAATTTCAATGTTTGGTTATTTGAGTTAGTTACTAAGCAATCCGCAGGCTAAATAAAATATAAATTATTTATCTTACCTGAAATTCCCAAGGTGAATACAATGAATGCTGTTATAAGTCCATAAAACCAAAATACAATAGCTCCAGAGAAAAAGGTTATCGTCGACACAACCCACAGTCTGTACAAGATGATTCTAAATATATGATACATGGTTCAATTGTTTGAACAACTTTATGGACACCTTAGAAATGAGGAAAAATTGCTAAATATTTCCATAGCCAGTTTATTTATTACTGTGTAGTGATAACAAGAATAACACTGTGAACTTATTACATATTAGATGAGAATCATCGAACCGTTTGTGTTGTGATTGAGAATTTGAATTGCACTGTTTTTGGTTTATTGTAAATGATTATATTATTGTATTGCTACATAAATAAACTATACTCGGAATTTTAATTCGATTCCAGATTTGACAATTTCAGTGTTGCAACGTTATGACAAGTACTAAATAGTGACGTTGCGAAATTATTCGATATGGAAATGGAATATTTCCGGATCGATTCTTCTCGTTTATAATTTTACTCTCGTAAACTAAGTATATCAGGAAATTAAATATTTCTGAACCGATAATTTAGTTTTGACGATTAATTAACGATCTGAGACTTTTCTTTTATAATTGTGTGAAATAAGTAAATAAAAAAATGTGATCATGAAGGAACATGACAAATAAAACAGATAGATGTATTATGGTAATAATTAATTTTATAAATTGTCGCAGTCATCGCTATCGCTGTCACTTTCTGTAACATTTATTATAAATGTGTCAATTAACATATCTAGCCTACTCATTTTTCCTCTTCTTTGAAAACATGGGACATTTAGACCATTCGGTAGCCGTAATTTTTTGAATGCCTTCCTGAAATAAATTTCTCACGTCTGTCAATTTGAAGGTTTTATTATTTTGAGCTACATGCCCCTTTACCTGCGCCCATATCAATAGGTATAGGTATTGTAATTTGTTGACAGATGTTACTTTTTATCAAACGATGCGAAAAGCGAATCAGGATGTTGCCACTTATACTTACTCGGTCCTTTTTTTTATTTTTGAACGATGGTCACTCGCAGTTCAGCACTCTAAGGCTGGTACTACAGGACTAACCTGTGGTGACCTCAAATGACTGGCCCCCAGCCAGTGCTTACAAACTAGCTAAATTAAACTAAATGACCGCTCGCTAGGGCATCCCCTGTGGGATACGGACCTCGGCTTAGCGGCGTCATTTCGGGAGGGCAGCAAGGGACAGGCTGGGTCATAACATTAATAATTAGGGGAATTTATAACTACTGGCTCAGCGGCGCGGACTGACTCGATATTCAAAGGGAGGGTTTTGTCGCGACGGGCCTCGGTGGCGAAGCCGGAAAACGGAACGCGGTGTATATATTTTTTATTTTTTTATTTAATATGGGTTTGCTCTTGACTCTAGTCTAGGTCATAGATGA
>NDFZ01004376.1:2494-76082 GCA_002192655.3 Mamestra configurata
GCTCGCCGTCCGCAGGCCCGCGCCTACGGTGGCCGGGGATCGCCCTGCGACTCCCGACGCCCGGGGCGTCTTCTCCTGTAGCGGCGGTTGGGGCGAAGGCCTTGCCTTTCCCTCGCGCGGCCCGCCTCCTCCTTGGCTAGCATTACTGCTTCGCAGAAGGAGGTGACCGCTTCCCAAGCCTCCTCGCTCCGGACCATGGATTCAACCAGGGCCGGACGCGAGAGGTTGCCGCCGCCGATCGCCTCGACGAGGACACGGCGGTGCTCAGCCCAAGCAGGGCAGATCTCCACCGTATGCTCCACCGTGTCCTCCGGGCGATCCTCACAGTGCTGACACCCGGGCGTGTCCTCCCGCTTAATCAGATAGACATCCCTTGCGATGTTGTACGTACCTTCAGGCTTGTCAGACCGTCCGCTGTAGATGAACCTGGCGACTTCAAACCCCCTCAGTCTACGAAGCACAGCCTGGCCTATACCTCCGAAGCCAACGATGCCGACGGTGCTGCCTGCGATATCCTGTCCCAACATCCATTGGACGCCGTACTTCCACTCCCCTCTGGAAAACCAAGAAGTTTTCTTATGTAAACTTAGTTCCTTATCAGGGTTCCGTACCCGAAGGGAACCCTATTATTAAGCATCCGCTGTCTTTCCGTCCGTCCGTCTGTCTGTCTGTCAGCGAGCTGTATCTCAAAAACCGTAATAGGTAAAAATAAAGGGTTCCCCATATAAGAGACGTGTTTTTTGCTCGAACTTAATGGCATAATAGTGGATTATAATAATGTTGATGGTACGGAACCCTTCATGCGAGAGTCCGACCGGTTTTTAAGATTCATTTTCAAGAAAAAGTACTTGCGAGTTATTATAAAATACCACGGTGAAGAGTACACGCTCTCAAGAGACAAATGAGCTTGAAGGGTGCTGCATTGACAAGAGCGTCTTATAAGGAAAAGGAAGAAGTTATTCAGGGCTTCGACAAGATGGTAGTTGGTACCTACTAGTACTTATCACAACAACCAACAAATATGTAAAATTTGTTGGTTTTATAAACAGGTTTAACTTAAATAAGCCTCTTTATTAGATGGGACTCATCAAATGACTGTCCCGTTCCGGGAGGAGCGAATGGGAGTGTCAGACTCTTCCTGACCAACACCCACCCGTATTCCTCCAAATGCCCGTTGCGTTCCAGGGCCACGGTAATTCTTTCGAACAATTCCGCAACCCTGGCAGAACGCAAATAAGCTAGGTATCTACTAAATACTATTAAATTAAACGATTATCATTTGCCGTTTTCACTGTTATATCAATAGACATGAAAATAGAAATGACTTGCAGGTATTCAACATTCGAGTACAATTCCGCAGTCGGTAACAGTGTAATCAGTTGATTGGTAACAAGGACGAATTTATTGTATGAGGCCACTTTAGTGGCACTATCTAGCTTATATAATTTATTTCACTGATATGGTCAAACAAAATTCTGTGATCTGCGAATCTTTAAACTGTAGAGAACGCTCAGGAGATAAGGTAAAGGTTACTTTAAGGTACGAATAGGTTACTTTATGAGCAGCCATATGAGGATTAATGAACGTATAATGAAATAACTCTGTATGCCAAGATGTTTTTTGAACATGATAAATAACATGAACCGGAAAGGCTCAATAGACATGGGTTCACTCAGTACCATCTTTACAAGGGGCACATCCGGGATCCATACTTTTCAACATACTTTGTTCCGAAAGCAAAAGCTATCCGAGAAGTAATAAACATTTTCGAGCTCGCTTCGCTCGCTCTATCAAACTTTTCTTTTTGGCTTTGTTGATTGCCATGATATTTAAATACGAAACGAAGTAGTACGGTTCATGGTCTGGTCATACCTAAGGGAATTCAACTACCTGTGCTCAGATACTTTCTTGGCTGGTTTTCAGCTTTCAAAAAGGGTTCCAGAGTCAGGTGTGCCCAGGGGCCCCGCATGGGCACACCTGAGAAGACGGAATTAAGAAGAAACTGGAATGGATATTAAGTAGATTAACTTGCTCAGGGCAGGGTATATAAAGCAAAAGGAGTAAGTACGTATTAAGCATCTATTAGGTGGCATTTTGTTTTAGTTTTAGTTTCTGCCTGCTCCCATGGGAAAAGGTTTAAACTTATGCTTAGGGCAGAGCGCCGGTAAGTGGTGTGATGCAATCAAGGAGGCTGTCGGAGGCAGCATGTACCGAGCGGTTCACGCTTCCAGCGGACCGCATTGTTTCCAGACTTATCGTAAGTGGCCGCGTAACTTGATGATCGTAGTAAGGTCAAGCCAGCCATACTATTTATTCCCAAATTTCCCAACCACTGAAACTCCTGAGAGCCAGAATCAACAGTGGCGACGACCAGAAAAACCCGAGTTAATGAAGTTCGATGAGTCTCAGAGAAGTGATTCAACGGTCTTTGGTCCCACAACGAAATTAATACGAAAGGAATAAAGGAGGGGTAAAAAAAACATAATTTCCACTTCCCTCCTTATCAAGCAAGAGATATAACAGAAGATATGCTTAGTTTTGTTAATTTAAGATTTCAGACTCACGCCTCCAATTCCCGGACACCTTCCTTGAACCTCCTGGCAGCTGCGATCAGGAGCCCCACAGTAACGTCTGCGACGGCATCATCCAGCACTTGGGGAGTGTTGCCCAGGAGTATACCGCGCTTCTTGACCTCCGGGATATCGATGTGGTCGGTGCCAGAGGACATTGTTGACACCGCCTTTAGTTGAGGACCTATTAGAAGGCATTTTACTGTTGAGTAATTTGGCTGTGGTTTTCTGCTGTGGAAAATGGTGAGTGTCAAAGATTGAACGAACGACGAAGTGTTCTAGCGATGCTGCGATGACCAGCAGGAGCCGGACTCGTGTCCACTTCTTTATCAAAATTGAATTTTTATTGTTCCCAGGCGAGTGTTAATAAAGAGCGTTTAAGCTGTTTTATTCTTTCATTTTATAAAGTTAGAACGCACCTGCCAAGTCCAGTATTTTCCCAGTGAGCCTGTGCTTGGTGTTCCATATTATGGCATCGTAACCGCCGATGCTCGTCTTAATGTCTGGCAAACTGTTGGACTCGTGCTCCAGGTGTAATAACACTACGGGTTCAACTCTGCAAATAATAATTATTTTCTTAAAAAAAATCTAAGTAGGTATTTGCATTGGCAAAACCTTGTAGCCTGGATTATCCACCAGCAACTCAACCGCACTGTCAAAACTATTGTTGCCAATAAGCCAGACATAGTAGTGATAGATCATCAGAGCGTCGCGCAATGATTTTTGATATAGCGGTCCCTCATGATGAGAAACTTGTGAAAGCTGTGACAGTCAATGGCATAATTGCCAAGAGCCTCGACGACCATCTGAGGAGGCTATCGTTAGGCAGCTTGATCAAGGGCTTGATTCAGAAGAGCTGTAGGTACTTCTGGACATGGCGTGTAAAGTTAGAAAAAAGAAAGAAAGAAGGAAAAGACAAGAAATAAAGAAAACAAAGAAAGAATAATATTTACATGAAACACGCACAGAACATAAAAATCATAAAAATGTAGGTATGCTAAGAACTAAGTGTGCGTCTCTACTATATCTATACTGTGTGGCTGGACTAAAAAGGTTAAGTTAGGAGCGGTGAGGAGTCCTGGGACGCGGTGGTCTCCTTCTGCGAGACAGTTATCGCGCAGAAGGAGGCTGCGGAAAGGGAGAGGGAGATCACAACCGCTCTCCCTGCCCGCAGCAGGCGCATCGGGCGTCGGAGGAGGGCATACGCTGCCCTCTTCCGGCCCCCCTAACTGGGTCCAGGGGCGGCGGACTTGGGGATGTCCGTCGCCCCCCATTCATCCGGACCCGAGGTGGCGGCGCGTGGTGTTCCCGTGCGCCCCTCTTTGACGTAGCGAGGGGAGTTAAACACCTCACTCCCCTCGCCGACGCGAGGTGGCCCGCAGAGGCGGGCCGGCACCAGCCGGGGATTGCGGAAGTCGCTTACGTTCCCGCGATCCCCGGCGTAGGTGGGAGATGGAACACCGGGGTGGTTTTAGTCAGTAAGAGTCTGACAGACCCCTCCACCCGCCCCAGGGTGGAGGATTTCCATGAGGATTTCCCCCCGAGATCAAAAAAAAAAAAAAAAGGAGGTTCCTCTCTCAAGAGCCATGACCACACGTAGTTTGGACCCTCTTCCCGATATTTTTATTTTTAAGGATCGGAAATCATCAAATGATTTCTTCCGCTCTGGGTGGAGCGGAAGATTTTAGATAGAATTCTGCAACCCTGGCAGGCCCTGGCCCTAACGGGCCCCGTCTTCTATGCTGACATCTATTTGAGACGCGCGTGAAACACAACGCGCCGTCGACCCGGGCCCGGACCAGTTGGCTTCTATTTTAAAATGATATATTTTTTTCGTATTGAAATTGAAAAAAATGCAAATAATAATATTATTTGTATTTTTTTCAATTTCGTTACGAAATTTTTTTTACGGCTAAATATGGGTGGTGTAGATAAACAAACTTGGGTTTAATGTCGAGGAGAGGCTAATGTTAAGCAGTTAAAGTTATGCTTTATCAAAAAAACAGTTTTTTTTTCTTTACAGTTATTTTGACATCATAAACGTTAGAAATATACGTTTTAACTACAATTTTGCCACGTATTACTGCATTTCATGATTCCTAACTGTTTCTTTTACTTCTAACACATGCCCGGATTCGAAGAATGTTTGGCCTTTTGACATATTCTGGCCACGCTGACGATCATTATTAATCGGCGAAACCCTATATTTTATCATTTTAATCATTATAAAAACGATAATCTTAAAATTAACGGCAACACGATGAGGACTGAAAAGTTTCTTTTTTTAACCACACTGGCTCTCGTGTCGCTAATAAGTAGAAATAAAACATGTGGTTTATCATCAGACTTTTTCATGAAAAATTTCATGAATAAGTCTGTATGTAAGTACTTATATTCCTAGTTACTCACTTATTTTTTTTCAGAAATTCTAAACCAGCGACTGGAAAAGTTTTGTGAATAATAAGAACTTTTTGTTGCGACATCTCTAGGATATTTTAACACACAAAAATATACAGAAAAATCACTCAGCTAAACTATTAGCGGCACTTTTATTTAATAAGATACGAGTATTTCGCAGACTTCCTCTTTTAAATGTCTCTGATAGCAGATGTATAGATTGTCAGTATTTTGTTATATTTATACATCAATGCGGCTTTGTTTGCCAAATTATAGGTCTTTGTAGTAAATTATCTGTTACCGTATCGATACTCGATAAATAATTACGACATTTGTTACGATGTTACGTCATAAAACTTATAGACCACGATAAACTTGTACGAGTGATGATGAATGACATTGATATTGTAAACTTGAAGTTTGATGTAACCTTGGCCCTTCTCGAAAGCGCCATCTCGTGTCGAGTAGCAAAACACTGCACACTGATGGAACCATATTGTTTTTTTTCACAATTACGTTGGTTACTCACTTGTTTTTCAATAACTTAACACCGGCGACTGGAAAACTTTTGTTAACAATAAGTACTCGGCCTAGCGTCATCGTACTATTTTATGTTACACAATTAGTGCAAAAAATGCATATAAAATAATACAACGAGTAGTGTACTACTACTACGCGATAATGATACTACTGTCTCGTCGCGTCATTCATAATCTGAATTATATTTATTTTATTACGTAACTTTCACGTGATAAAAGAGCCATCTATAGTCGAATGGAAAAAAATAGAAACAGAACTGTCTCATGTTTAAACTCATAGATGGCACTAGTTGTGTACTGCTAGGGCAAAGGGTTAAAAAGTTTCAAAAACTTTCAGAAATTCAGAACGAAGTTCCTTAGCGGTCGGTTAGACCAGTGTTCCGCAAACTTTTTTGTGTTCAAGGTACATCTAGGATTCTAGGCAATCAGACAATTTTGGAAGTACACTATAAACGTAAAAATATATTTTTTACGTAATATTAATTCTATTTTAATTTGTTATAAACCTACCACAGTGTAGGCTTTTTAACCCAAAGGTTTGACTGGTAGAGAATGCCTTGATGCATTAAGTCCGCCCATGTACCACTATTGTACATTCAGTTTAAATAAATAAATAAACATTTATCATTCGATATTGATAGCCGGCAGCCCGCGGCTCCGCCCGCGTGGCTGTCGAAAATTATCCCAAGGGAAGGGGAACATAATCCCGGGGTAAAAAGTATCATATGTGTTATTCCCGACTAGTTCAGCCGTTGTGACGTGATTGAGTAAAAAACATCCATCCACCCATCCAAATATTCGCATTTATAATATAGATTAAATAGGATTGGTGTGGGGCGGTGGGTTAGGAGCCAGTTTTCGCAGTGAGTCGAAAAACTTATTTAATGGGGGCTACCCGGCGACCATTCATATCCTTTCTATATACAACGTGGTAGATAACAGAATAAACGCAAATTTCAGGTGGTCAAAAATGTCAGGTGATTGAATACATCATTACGAGCAAATTTCACTATGGGGAGGAAATCGCGAAAAAATAGTACTGAACAGCGGTTTTTTTTTCGCAATTTTGGGGTTGGTCCCATAGTAAAAGTTGAACATAATAATGAGTATTCTATTATACGTTGCTTAAAGTTCTTTGTCCTGACTGATGGATTAACGCACAGCCTAAACCGCTGATCATATAGACGTGAAATTTAGAGGATGTATTCCTGATATGATGTAGGCATCTTATAAGAAAATATTTTGTATGCAAAATCTTATTCCTTGGACTCATATCCAAAGTCCGATGGTGCAAATATTACCCGAAGTAATAAATTAATATTTTTGTTATTCCTTTTTTCACAACTATCCACACAGGACGATTTAGGGGGTGTTAAAGTTTGAATGGAACAAACTACAATCTTGTCACAAATAATAACCTAGGTAAATAATAACACATATATAATGACTAGGCAAAACCGCCTTGAACTCGTAAAATCGTATTTGAATGATAGACAGCATTTAGTTCATATAAACGGCAACAATACAAAAGTATTAAATGTGAAAATGGGGGTACCGCAGGGCTCAATTTTGGGGCCCTTCTTGTTTCTAGTTTATATCAATGATTTGCCATGTAAGTATTTTAAAAAATAGACTAAATGTGTTATATGCTGACGTTTTTTAATTTTGAAAATAAATAGACATGCCAACAATCTTGACGAGGTAAATAATGCCCTACTGCAGATACACAATTGGTTCACTGCAAATAATTTAGTATTAAATGAAAAAAGATTTACATTGCCAAATGTCAAAAGTAGTGATTGTGACATGGCATTGAACAGGGAGAAACTAGAATTCGTCGATGAAACAGTTTTCCAAGGGATAACGCTTGACTCAAGGCTACACTGGGGTCCTCATTAAACATCTGTTGCTGGAAGGCTAATTTCAGCAGCATATGCTGTTAGAAAAATCCGCCAGTTTACAGATGTTGAAACCGCGAGATTACTATATTTTAATTGCTTTCACAGTATCATGTCTTACATTATTTTACTGTGGGGACGGGCAGCAGGCATTAAGTCTATTTTTATTTTGCAGAAAAGAGCTATCAAAGCCATATACAATTTCTACCGGCGCGATTCTCTAGAGCACTGACGGTACCTTGTCAATACATGTACGAAAACAGAAAGAATGTTCAATCTTTTTAGTAAAACAGGGCCTGCTCCACATCCACGAGGGTGCACAAACTAATCTGTTAGCATTTGGAAACATTGTTGTACCGGCTGAAGATTGTAAATAAATGCTTTGAGTCTTGAATCTTTGATAAAGGTTGACAACATTAATGTTTCACAACTACCCCCAAAAGACGGCTTAGGGGGTGTTAAAGTTTGCATTGAAGAATCTTGTTCCTTGGGCCAAGGTACTTGAGACTTGGTACGAATACAGGCCGAAGTAAATAATAAAACATGAGACTATTCATTTTTTACCACGAGTCTCAAAAGATGTTTTCTGGGTGTTAAAGTTTGTATTGAAGAATCTTTTTTCTGGCGCCAATATTAAATACCTACGTGAAATTTGGTACGAATTCTAAAGCCAAAAGATTAGGGGGTATTAAAATTTGAATGGAAAATTATTAACATTGGTAGATAATTACTTCTTAACTTCTTAACAGCTAGCAGCTAGCACACGTGTAAACTAAGTCATCTAAACTAAGGATAATTTCCGACTTTCGCGCGGACGAAACCGCTGGCAAAAGCTAGTTATATACAATAAATTGAACAGGTGGCGGTTGGCCAGCGACTTTTCTACGCGTTTTGCGTGCCTTGAAAAATATGTTTTTTTTGGGCATGGGTAATTTTATTTTAGATGCGATTTAAACAAAGGTCAACAGCTGGTACATACAACAAAAAGTCTACAGATAAATATTTAGCCTTGTTTTTTACCTATGTTTTATAGGTATTTTCCAATTGCCGCTTTACAATTCTGACTATACTTCAATTATAAATAGACCTCGACTTATAATAAACCATTTACAAAATTGGATTATAAGCTTCTTACATAAAACCTACATTAAGTATTTTTCATCCGAATCAATCTCTATGTCTATTTGTTATCGTTGATAGCGTTTATGGCATATTTATAATGATAAAACTCGAGGACTGGTGGACTTTTAAATACCAGGCACTAAATAATTGTAAGTGCACAATTGCCCATTGACATCCATGTAAGGATTTGGCACGATCCTATACATATAGACGTAGATTGATGGTCAATATGTATTTACAAAGATGTACAATGAAAAACGTTCCATATTCGAAAATAAGTTATTGTTTTGGTTATGAACCGTTGTAAACATCAGTTAATTGCTACAATACACGAACTGCAATTACAAGTAGCGGCTACTTACGATGAGCGGCTATAACTCTACGATACGATTACAATATTTTCAGAGAGTCGTTTTAATAAAACTATAGGGAGGAACGTTTTACAAGGAGCTGCGCAGTTAGAATTATTATTGCGTTCGGCAAGGGTCCTCACATGTGTGTGGCATTGTTGCAGCAGATGTACAGACTACAGACTTGGCAGCCCGACAACGGGTGGGATAATATTTGTACTTACTGATACGAACATGCTTTTGTCCCATCGTAAACTCCATATAACTGCTCTTTATCTTCGCCACCGACTCGATGGTAAATGTTAGTGTTACCCTCTTATTTATAAGTGATAAATTGTTGGTAGTTAGCAGAATTAACGCTTATGTACGATGTAAAAGGAAAAGTATTAAGATTTAATAGAGTTCCATTCTTTGTTAATAGCCTACAAATAAGTAAAGGTGTTCGGATCGCTTACGCTTTTTGCCCTTTGCAGTGTTCGAGAAGCCTTATAAAGAATCATTTTTAGAAAAGCGTCTAAGATCGTTATCGTAATTTTACGCTTCTTTTTGTTTTAGCGTTTAATAGAAAGGGATATTACGCACAGATGCAGCACTATTGTGTTAGTAGTTCCAAAGGTAAAGGTGGCATTCTTGGAGGACTATATTTATTGGCTTTAAGTCGATAAAGTTTACTTTGAAGTCTACTAAAGTAGGTACTAACACGGTTTTGGAGGTCTTAAATATTTGAAACAACATAAAGGCTTTCAGCATTAAATAACATGAGCCTATGTACCTAATATACTAATATGGAGCAAAATGGTCGTGAGTAGCCTTGTCGTATAACCACGAAGCCTGTTTTATAGAAGGAGTTGCTTTATAAATGTTATAATGCCCTGAAAGAAAAATAATGACCTTGTCTTTATCCCAAAACACACATAATAAATCATAGACAATAAGAAACGCAGTCGGTGTCCCTAAACTCTATGCGTTTTAATGTTCCTTATTTAAAATAAGGAGGCAAAACAGCTGAGCACAGATGACCTAGAATTTGAGATGGTATTGGGTCAACTTCAAACTTGTGTTATCATTGTTATCAAGTTAAAAGATGGATAGCTGTACTTGTCCTCTATAATTTTGGCAAACGAATACCCAGTTCCTAATAGGTCAAGGCCGCTAATATTTTTTGGTTACTGGGTTGAGGTTAAGTGTTATGTTATAAGTACCTACTCTTTCTAGGTACCTAGTTTTGAAGATAACTATTTTTTTTTTATTTGGATATTTTATGGTACCTACCTACCTAATTAGGTTCTTAAGTAATTTATAAATAAAAACTTGTGTATATACCTAGGTATTTAGCACATAAGGTACCTATTCGACATTTAGGTACCTATTCGACATTTAGGTACCTATTTCCACTTCAACTGCACAAATAAGAGCCGGTTAAAAAGAAGTCAGAATCTTAATAAAATTTACTTAATCCAAATCTAAAATGTTGTTTTCTGGCAAGCTCTAGAACAAAAAACGATAAGGAAAACTAAAAGAAAAACTTGTAAAATAAAGTAAACAAATGAACATCTGGCAGCGAGCTCATCCCCAATATAATACGATGAAGTTGAAATGCTACTCGATCCCTACTTTCCAAATCTCATTTTGTCAACTCTTTATTTTCCTCGAATTACCTTTCGTATAACCCGACCAGTTTAAAGAGGTAACTAGTTTCGGTGAGTGGTTATGAAAATGAGAGTGTTTTAATTTGGTTGTGTTATCCGAGGTTTGAGGTTCTATCGACCGTTGTTGGCGCCAAACTGGCGGCGGTGGTTTCAGGAAATGCTAAAGGGTATTTCCTATACTTCTTATGGTTTCTATGCTGATGTTTGGTAATAAATAAAAGAGAAAGGACATCCATATAATTTGGAAGAAACAAACTGTTTCTGGTTCTTTGTCTGTCCAATGTCTGCCATTCCTACGCATTGAGCTTGCCTGCAGATACCTACTAGGTAGGTATATTTAAATGGCAAATTAGGTATACACACAATCACAAACAGACATTTAACAATTAAGTAGGTTATTCATAGGTAAGTAATACTTAAAGTATTTTAACCGACTTCAAAAAAAGGAGGATTACAATAAAATAAGTTCCTTCTCAATTCGGTTGTATTTTTTAAGTTAAAATATAATATTCCCAAGAAAAATAACACTTTTTTCAGATTTTCTCCACTATTATCTACTCTTCAATCCCAAAATCTCACGAAACCAATCTATAAATCCAAATCAATCAACTTGCTCACAAGTGACGTCACAGCCTTATGCTACGATGACAACAAACGCAATTTCCGTTTTCGGAACAATTCCTCGATCACCTGTCGCGTCGCCGCAAGGTGGCGGGCGCGTGCTTTCGCGACCCCTGGCCTAAACAATGGCACCTGTGCCGTATCAGGTGTTAGAACTTGTTACCGTTTATGAGCGCCTGGTACTTTCGTTTCTATATGCGTAACGTAAATAGGTTATTTTGTTTCGTATTTTTCTTGTATTTATGTAGATCTAGGATGTAGTATTATGGTTCATTGCGGTTTGATATTATTTAAGAGCGTACGGCATTTCATATAAACTTTGAAGTCCTTGTATTTTGAAATGAATGAACCGATTTTAATGTTACTGTTTGGTTACCTAATCGCTCCATCCTACTAATATTATAAACGCGAAAGTTTGTAAGAATGTATGTATATGTTTGTTACTCTTTCAAGCAAAAACTACTGAATGGATTTTAATGAAATTTGGCACAGAGGTAGATTATAGTCTGGAATAACACATAGGATACTTTTCATCCCGGGAGTGTGTTCCCTTGGGATAATTTTCGACATTCACGCGGGCGGAGCCGCGGGCGACCGCTAGTGTAAAATAATAATACTGATATTGCACTGGATTCTTGAACCCAATATATTTGTGAAAAGGCTAGCCAGATTGCTTACTATGTAAAATAAATAAAACCGACCAAGTGCAAGTCAGACTTACACACAAAGGGTTCCGTACCGTAAGCCCAAAAAATGTTTTGTGTTGTGTGTTGTTTTGTTTTTTATTTTATTTTATTTTTATTATTTGTTGTTATAGCGGCAGCAGAAATACATTCTGCATCTTCTGTGTTAATTTCATTTTCAACTGTCTAACTATCACGGTTCATGAAATACAGCCTGGTGACAGACGGACAGACAGACAGACAGACGAACGGACAGCGGAGTCTTAGTTATTACTAAGACACCCGTTTTACCCTTTGGGTACGGAACGCTAAAAACGAGTTAGTCAATATTAAAAAACACACCTATTTCCATGCTATTGTCAAACTTAAAAAAAGTGTTAATTCGCACTAATTACGAAATTTCCATTCCACCAAATAACCTGCCTAATAGGTGGTTTGGGTACAGTCATTAAGTCGCAAGAAAATTAATGAATCCAGCTTAAATTAAGGTTTTCACATCTGCTACTCAATTAAACTTCCCGAAAGTAATTATTTATAGCTAACACGTCACATGAATAGTTTCCAAAGAAATATAAATGTTGACGTTTCACCAAATAAAATTGTAGACAAATAGTCATAAGGGGAAAGGTCGCGAATAGATCGGCCGACTTATGTTTTACTGTTTGACAACTGGAGCATAAACTATAAGCCTCTGTCTTTAAGGTTTAAAATGAGGCTTAATAATTTAAACTAAGAGAAATAAATTGTTTAGCTAATGACACAAAATATTTAAGTAAAAATTTACAGTTAACTATTTAGTATCAATGTATGAAACGTCATTTTCAAATTTCGACCCTATACCGCAGATATTGAATTTGGAATTCCGGGATAGAGTTGTTTTTTTTTACAATTTTTGAGGCAAAAGGAACCCACATGTGCAGCCTGCTGTAAGTCGTTAGTTTATTTTTTTATTGTCAGCTCCTTGGCAGACACAAATTCGTGTCAACACAAATTGACACAGATGTTCCAGTAAATTATTATGAATTTGGAAAAAACTTTTGAAGGCAGCCCGAGAATTTATTGTAGGGAAGGTACTACCGTGTGTTTAATTTTTATGGCAGGATCAGAAAAACGGAGCATTTTAGATTCCATTAGTATAATTTCTGTCGTCTTATTTGGTGCTCAACTAATTAAGAATATCAAAGAGGTATTTTTACGAGTTTGACGTGACAATGTTTTGGCTGTCTGTAAAAAGTTTAAGTTGACTTTTGTTGTTTGTGTAATTATAGTAATTACTTGTCATTAACTCTCCAGGGGCGACCTTGGGAGATACCTGAATGAGGTAGGCAGTTCTTATAAATATTCACAAAATGAACAACAATCCGTTATCGGAGTGCAGCAAGATTGGCGATAATGGCTGGCAGGTGAGTTGGATCCGCAAGAATGATGCTGATGAGAAAATAAAAGACTGATGCTGATGAGAAAAAAAAAAGAGACTGATGCTATCACTACCACGGTGCCACCTGAGAGATAAAGAGACCTTGGGAATCAAAAGTCAAGGCTCAGGGTCGACCGCTGTACCTACTTAAAATGTAGAGTACTTATACAAGAAATATTTAATATATCTTGTCCGAAGATGAAAAGTCATAAATGCATCTGCTTTTATTGTTTTTTACTTTTTTTTTAAAATTATTATTATTATTTTTTTTTTTTATTCTTATTATACTACTTATATGAACTTGACATGATGGATTATTGTACGTACTTGTGTCCTATTTAGGCATAACGTAAGAGGCTTATACTGTACTCAAAATTCGAAGGTGCACTGGCTTCTAAGATACAGGTACTTAAACCTAGTTTAGAAGTCAGGGTTTTTTATTAAAGTCTTCTAGTAGCTAGCCATTTATTGTTGGTATACAAATTCTGATGTTATATTTTGAGAAATAAATTTATTATTATTATTAAATTTATTATTATTATCTAAATTTTAGATACGTTTATGACTTTTCATGTTGCTAATACATTAGCCTACCTGGCTAATGTGTTATTTTAGCAGATTTACCAACAACAAAAGAAATGTTCTTTAAAGTGTTCCGAACCTCTTTATGGAAAAACGGGGCCACTTTTTGGGGTGCAAAGAAGAAAATTGAAAAAAAAAGATTTGCCGACTGTACCGTGTGACTCAAATGAATGGGCTCATCAAAAAGTTTTTTTTTTCATCCGTTTAAAATATTCCATTCCGAAGCTATTATTACTATCTGTGAAAACTTGTAATTGGCCTTGGCCATCATCATGTTATTAACTCTTAATATTGTGTCTGCCTAGCTGTAAGTTTTCCGAAAAAAAATAAATAAAATTAAAGAAAATAGATTAAACATTTTGAAAAAAATGCTGACTTTATCTATAGATTACCGGAAAACCTATAAGAAGTCTATGATTTTAAAGTAAAATATTCGTTCTGAACCCTTTGCACGCGACGCGAGTCCGACTCGCACTTGACCGGTTTTTTTTTTGGTCATCATTTTTATTACAACCTATAAAGAATGACAGCTGTCATTTAAGTATTTACTCGAAAACTTTAAGTTGACAGCTTAGTCCATTGACTAATTGATTGACAAGTATGACAGTCATTGATGTATTAAGAGACAGCGCCGTTTTTTTAAAATACGATTACCTTTTTTAAGGATGGGAAATCTTTGCAAATTATCAAATGACTCCGGCTCTGGGCGGGACGGAAGGGAGTGTCAGACTCTTACTGACTAAAACCCATCCGTGTTCTTCCCCTAACGCACTTTGCGTTCCATGGCCGCGGTGAGTCTTTCGAACAAATTCTGCAACCCTGGCAGAAATACGACTATCTAATATAGTAATGTGGCTATGACGCATGACGTGCCGGCTTGCCGCCTTTTTTTTTTTTTGAGATGGGAAATCATCAAATGATTTCTTCCGCTCTGGGTGGAGTGGAAGGGCGTGTCAGACTCTTACTGACTAAAACCCATCCGTGTTCCTTCTAAAGCCCTTTGCGTTCCAGGGCCGCGGTGACTCTTACGAACAAATTCCGCAACCCTGGCAGGGCTTGCCGCCTTGCTCTTGATGTTAGTAGACGACAACACTTAAGTTTGATTAACTTAGGTAACTCTATTGGCAACCCTCGAAATACTATTAGTTTTATGTAATTTTTTTTAATAAAAGTAAAAGTTTGATTTTTGTACTTGTAAATTACCTAGCGAGATGATAATTAATCATGTGGTGCCAACACCTACACACACGAACCTGTCATAGGTCCTAACCTATGACATAGGTTCGCCATTCCTGGCTTAGTCAATTTACTAAACATTCCGTTTCCCTGACTGTACATTAAATTCGTGTGAGGTGTGGTGCCGATAAACCTGTACTATTGGCATGGAAGGGTAGCAGCCAAAGCAGCTATCGACTGCGTCCGGCGCCCGGCGACGCTAGCCGCAATAATACGCGCGTCTAATGTGCAAGACGCGGTGGCCGACTCACGCGCGAGTCATAAGCGGTGAGAGGGGACTGTAGCGGAGTAATAACCACTGAAGTAGAACGAAAAGGCGAGAATCTTCTAATTATGGAAGTATACGAAAATACTTTTACTACGAACTTTTTGGTTCTTGCTCTGATTTAAAAGTGTAAGGTCCAGTAAAAAAAGAAACGAAGTGACTCAGTTGTTCATTTGCAAAGGTTTCTTATGGAGAAGATCGGACTAGAAACTCAATTGAAAGATTTTTTTAAATAAGGAATGCTGCTCAAGTTTTACAATTCATGAATTAAAACAATCAAATCATATACGAATGTGAGGACGATGCACTTATGCCGCGGCCACACTGTCGCGACAACGCGAAAATTTGCGCTGTCGCGACAAGTATGGCCAAGCGATTCGTCGAATCGCGATGTATTTGGGCGAAAAAGAATGCTTATCCAGCACTGTCGGTAAACTATCCCGTCAACACGAACGAATATTCGCGCGATAATGTAGCCCCAGCATTAGAATAACACTACTATACTATCAGCAGAGGTAAATTAATTCATTTGACGTATGAGAAGGACACAGTACTCACTTACTCACAAATATTGCAACCGAGTTGATTGGTCAATTATCTGATCTTGAATGGTTGAATACTAATTCCTAAGTTCGTAGCTATTGGCTAAGATAAACCTTTTATCTGAATAGTAAAGCAATGAAACGTGTATCTAATACAAACGGACGTAGCAGCATACGGAAGCTCGTGAAAGCCCATAGCAAAGGCAATAGCGGGGATAAGGAAATGTTGAAAAACCATTATTTATTACCGTCTTTAATCTTAACTATTCTAACTAGTATATAAATGCAAAAGTGCGTTTTTCTGGAACCGTTTTTGATGATTTTTTTATTCAGAGGTAGATGGGACCATTTTTTTTTGAAGGATGGGAAATCATCAACTGACTCTTTCCGCTCTGGGCGGAGCCCGCGGAGCGGAGGGGTATGTCGGACTCTTACTGACTAAAATCCATCCATGTTCCTCTAAATGCCCTTTGCGTTCCAGGGCCGCGGTGACTCTTTCGAACAAATTCCGCAACCCTGGCAGGCACTGGCCCTGGCGGGCCCCGAACCATACTTGGGAACTGGAGACGCCTATAGGCTACGTTTTTTTTTTGTGAAAATCAATTTTTACGCGTGCGAAAAAGCTAATTAATGAACATTAAACTAATAATATTCATTTTATGAACGCATAACATCACTTATTTTTTATGTAGGTGTGTGTAAAACCTTTATTCTGCCATGGTGATTATCTTTGGGCCAATTTCTTAACACCCGCTTAAAGTGTAAGACTTGCGCCACACTGAGCTTCGGAGGTGTATCTAGCGAGATGGAGTGGCGCGGGCGGCCGCGACGAGCCAATTTCACAGATTCGTCACCGATTAGCACGCGCCGGACACTGCGCTTCACCAGTATTGGCCACTGAGTGAAAAGTTTTTCCAAGTTTAAGAAATATTTGTTGTTAAATGTTTTAGTAACTTATACTTAATTATTCTGAATAACGTGCTTTCCGAGGCCCGGGGTCACACCACTTCCAATTTCCGGGCTGCCACAGAGAAATTCCTATTGGAAAAACCCAATAACACTTTTACCCGACCTGGGAATTGAATCCAGGACGCTGCAACTCGTTGGTCCTGCGCCAGATCTCGCTTCGGTCGTTTCGGGTTGCCGTCCCATCGGAATAACGAAATATGAGGGTGATGGAAGAGGGAGTGCACCTGCAATTGCGCACACACTTGTGCACTATGATATATCCCGCGCCAATGGCTATATAGTCTCCGTTGAGATTGGCCGTCATGGCCGAAATCGGTCAGGAGGACTTTATATATTTTCGATGACGTGTAAAATTCTCAAGAAGCAGTTGTGTCAGTTATGGTTGGGCTGAGCGGTTACAAAGTTGCAATTCTGCCTATAGCACACCTATATCTATTTTTTGGGAGCTGATCTAAACGTCAGAAAAATCGATATACAATCTAGAATTCGATTTTTGCAAAGGAATTGTCGACGCGTCACAAATAAAACACAATTCAAGTTATGCGATTGGCTAAAATTTCAATCAATCACAGCAACTAACGATCGTTTGTCAATTTGTCACATTAGTTTTGCGATGCGTTTCGGTTGAGAAACACGACTTAGAATGTTCATGAAAATTCGTAAAACTTACTTGTTTCTGTCTCTATTAGAAGGGACCACCAAGGGTTCACCCGTGATAAAGAGTGTACTATCTCCTAACCTAGCGGCTTAAATGTGTCAAAAAAATGGGGATGTGATTTCATATTGCATTACACAATTCCGTAGTCGTTATTTTAAGCGAATCATAGGCAAAGGGATCGCGGTGCTTTTGCCAAAACACGTTCCACAATTAGGCCGCAGGTCATGTCTACCCGTGTGCCTTTCACGGACTTTCATCCTAGTCTGCGCTGTTGAACGCCATTCCTTGCAGCAGAGAGTACAGTAATGCGAAAAGGCGCCACCGCGGCGCCGCGCGCGCTTCAGCCGACAGAATGCACTCGTGACATGCGTCGTGTGGTGTGCAACTAGCCTAACGCACTCTTAAATAGCCGCTTGATTTATTTCAAACAATTGACGTTATGTAAAGTCGCAGGTACCTACTGTATTTGTCTTCTTTGATTAATTATATTATTTATTGAACTGCGTAGCTGCGTAGTACTGAGCATATTGCCCTCCCAGCATGTGAGAGGGCTCTACTCAGCAGCATATTGGCTGGGAAATGAGATACTAAGTTTCAAGTGTGAAGTAGCATGTTATTAATATAATGCTATCTATGAAGCCTTGATTGTACTTCTGACATTAGGTATTTGGCGTATACGAACTTCTTCGGTGGAGAAAGGAGTTAGCCTATCCTTTGCAAAGGCCAAAAAGTACACTTTTCTTGTCTATCCTATAATGGCAAAATATCCACTAACGACAGGATTCACCTTGGTGTCCGTGACAGCAGACCATGTGCTAACAGCTATCTAAGCCCCCATGAAAATAAAATATGTAAGTAATTCGTTTTACTTTCCATGTTTACGAGTACGGGACGGGACTGGGTGCAATGTTAAAAAACATTGAGAAAAATAGATTAGCTGACATTTAAAATTCCTTGATTAACTGCTTATTTTTCTAAATGCCAATGATTACAAATTAATTTATCTCCCGTACATGTTATACTACTATGAAATATTCGTCGACATTTTATTTATAATTTATTTCACGCCAAAAGAACGAATGAATGACAAATAGCCGGCTTTACACGCGTTCCAAAATTAAAAAGATCTACGCAGACCGAACGCACCGTTATGGTTTAACAATTCATAGGGTTCCGTAATTATTTCAAGCTGTACGAAACCTTTTAATTAAGTATCATGAATTTGTTGAGGTTTATTTTATACTTATTCTTCAATCAGTTTTAATTATAATTAGTTTCTCGCAGTGGCCAACGGTTCCGATAAGAAAGCGCACAGTACAGACTTATAATGTTCAGTTTAATAATGTGTAGTATCGCAAAATGAATGTGATAAATTATGAAATGAGCGTAAGCTGTGATTATTTGAATGATTCTTTCAAAGCAAAGCCAATCGCATGCGGTGGTTCGAGGTGGCTCTGGAAGTATACCTGGCAGGAGTTAAGAGGAGCCCTTTGTCTAGCAGAGGGTTTTTTTTTAAGGATGGGAATCATAGAAATATAAATATATATATTATATCTATGATGGGAATTCATCGAATGACTTCTTCCGCTCTGGGGGAGCGAAAGGGCGTCTCAGACTCTTACTGAATAAAACCCATCCGTGTTAAGGAACACGCGACCCTGGAACGCAAAGGGCTTTAGAAGGCTATAGCCCTTTGCGTTCCAGGACCGCGGTGACTCTTTCGACGAAATTCCGCAACCCTGGCAGAGCAGAGGGACATGTCAACTGTTATTGTTAAACATGATGGGTCAACTTCTGGAGGTGGAAATGATTTATTACTTATTAATTATTATACCCCAAGATAACTCAACAATTCAAGTGGCCGAACGGAACCCACACGCAGTCAAAAAGAAAAATAACGTTTTTTATAAATGGAACGAATGGTACAAGGTCACAAAAAATGGCGGAAGCGGGCAGCTGTATCGCGATACTGGTCCGATATCTTCTACACATAAAAAATTAAAAATTTACTCATTCATAAAATGCCGCCATGATTATCACGAAATTTGAATATTCAAAATATTGCGATAAGTGTCGCAATTTGTTCGGTAATGAATGCAATATTTTATGTTATTAAATTGGTATCAATAATTGTTCAATACTTACAAACGTTAAGGTTCACATTTTTCTTTTAAAGTAGTTTTTTTAAAGTCATGTCATGACATAAAATAGTAAAAAGGTAAGCAGTTGGTTGGTCGCAGTAGGCCATACCGACTCCGCTACTGAATGTCGAAGTTTGAAATGTCGACGTATGTTAGTTCTAAAGTACAGGATCTCGATGTACGCCAGTTCGAAAGTTCACTGGAGCGAAGTATGCAAGGCCGACGTATCGTTAGTTAGATAATCCTAATTAGATTCGTCAGGAGGTCAGAGTGTCGTTTTGGGGGCACTATGAAAAAAATACTTAGAAAAATTTCGCGACCAATTTCGAGGTAGCGTAACGTAGTTGGTCACAGTTCTAACCTAACCTAACCAGGGTAATTTCGAACTGGCGATCGCACTCGTATGCTTTCTAACTAACGATACGACGGCCTTGCATACTTCGCTCCAGTGAACTTTCGAACTAGCGTACATCGAGATCCTGTACTTTAGAACTAACATACGTCGACATTTCAAACTTCGACATTCAGTAGCGGAGTGGGCCATACCAATAGCATTTTTCTAAAAGGCGGGCAATTTCTCAATTTTGAATGATGATGTTGTAAGAAATTTTTATTCCGTACTTTTTTCAACGTTGCATTTTATACTTACAAAAGAGTTACCAACCTACAAAAAATAAACTGGACATCTAACTAAGCTCTACAACAGCAGATACTCATTAATAACAGTCGCTGTGTTCAACGTAATAATTTCTTGAGAAAATAGAAATGTGAGTTTTGTGTCCTTAGGTATCTACAGCTTATGTATCTTAGAATTATTTGCTTATCTTGTAGCTTCGAAAGGCAAATAATTCTCGACCTTAAAAAACGCGGCGACAATTTTTGTCAAAAACTAGTCAAAATGGAAGGAATTCAGATTTGTTTTTGACAGATTTCGATTGCGAACGTTCCTTCACAATATAGGATTTGCCCCTCTATCTATCTATATACTAATAATAAAACTGAAGAGTATGTTTGTTTGTTTGGACGCGCTAATCTCTGGAACTACCAGTCGGATTTGAAAATTATTTTTGTGTTTGATAGCCACCAGTTCTGTATGGTGTCGGACGTAAAAGAATAAGTGTCGCAAGAAGTGACTAAGGGACTGACCAGAGAATGGGCAGCAGCATTCTTTGCGCATTGCAACAGCTACACTGCGATCGCCAACCCGCATGCCAAGCGTGGTGATTATGGCAAATCCCACCACACCCTTTGGGGCAGGCCTATGTCTAGCAGTGGACGTCTTTCGGCTGATATGATGATGATGATAGCCACATTCGGCGGATAGCACAAACGGGATAGTTTCACAAAGTCGCGGGCAAAAGCTAGTCAAATAATAAAGCAGCCGTGTGATTGCATAACCCACAATCAACGGCAACACCTTTTATTTTGAAAATATCAACATCAATCATTGCATTCTTTAGGTACGTTGTCGAGCAACCGACTTCTACATACAATGAAGCATCGCATATCGAAAGTATATCTAAAAGTTAGTTCTATACTAACTTTTGCCCGCGCCTTCGTACGCGCATATCCCGTTTTTCCCTGTTCCCGTATATCCCATAGCCTTCGTCATGAATGCGGCTATCATATAAAATAATTTTCCAAATCCGACTGGCAGTTCCAGAGATTTGCGTGTTCAAACAAACTAACTCTTTATTTCTATTATATATTCTAACTTTATATTAGTAATATAATATATAGATAACATATTTTAGCCAGTTATGTCCCGCTGCTGGGTACCTACAGGCTTCCCTTTCCTTGTAAGTGACGACCTAATACTGGAAAGTGTGTTTACTAAAATAATCCTGCTCCCCAATTGGATACAGGAATGTGTAGGAAAATGTAGCTTTACCTATGTGTCTTCAAGACACTGAAATTCTAAATGTATTTTCCAATATGTTTTTTTTTTTTAATAAACGAGAGCCCACCAGCTCGTTACTCATCATGTCGGGTTAACTAAGCTGCCGTAGCCAATTCTTTACACAAGAACCGGCTAACTGCAGTGTATAATAAACACCTTGGAAAGGTCTCCTCAGTCTCCGAAACCCCTAAATTAATTTGGCATGGGCCCAAGCAATCTGCAACCTATCCTTCCATCTTTGTATCAATAAAAAATCGATCGCTAATGCTTCCCTTAATTCGGTTTTTATGATCAGCTGTCTTTTCGCCTGACCACGTTCGGACAAGCACCTGCACAGATTTTTTAGCCAAATGATCTTTTTGACGTTTTTTTACCTTTTTCGTGAAACACTCGCCTTTGACACCTGGCCATACAGCCTAGCGAGCCATTATCGAGGGAACCACCCGGCAGAGGAGCATGCGGCCTTTGTGGTGCGTAATTAAAAAAAGACAGAATGAATATTGATATACAACCTCCTTCGACGATTGTAGAGTAATTTTAAAGGCTCATGTAGACATTTCCTGAATTTATTTAATTAAGGAACAGATGTATTTTTTAAGTGGCGATGTATCAAAGGTGTAGGGCGGTTGTATTGTTCACATAATTTCGAAGCTCCTTCTCAGTATTTTAGTGACACTCCCATAAATAGAACGAGCAATAAAAAGTTGACTGTGCGAATAAAATACAATGTAGTTTGAAACAAATATACCGCGGCCATATATATTTTATTTAGAGTTACGTATGTGATAAAACACATATAGGCAGACAAGAATTACATTACTTACCGACTGACTTAATTCGACGTTATTTACGATTATTCTGCTTTAAACGCGTTCCAAACGTCCAGTGGCTATTGTTTATCTTTTTTAGTTTCGCAGGTGACGAATTAACGGAAACATCGCGAAGGACGTTCTGCTGTTCGTAAAAAACTATCAATTTATCATATGATTATCACTTGGCGAGCCGTATTAACACGTTTTGAGTGACAGTGATCGATACCGAGCGAGAGGTGCGTGGTGCACCACCGTCGTAAATTAAATACAATCGTTACTTTAATTTTAATTACAAATTTATTGTCACGTGACCTTAATACGTGGCAAATGTTCTTAAAAGGTGCTTTCTTTAACAAAGGGAACTTTACAAATGTGCATTTGCCGTTTGTGTCGAAGTTGGCAAATGTTAGCGATGTGGTGAACATTTTTCCCGAGGTGCAATGGTATATTTGCGTTCGTTTAGGGGTGGGTTACACCTGACGGGGCCACCTGTAACCGAACGACAGTTGCGTCACACCTTGGCAGTATTACATTTGTCTAAGGTCCCATTACAATAATAACGGGCATTAATAGGTCAGCCTTTTTGTCATGATGTGTATCGTGTAAATGGTACTTCCAGGTCGCTAATTATTGTCTGGTGAATTCTTCAAATGTAGTCAAATGTCAAAGCGAATGTTACAATTATTGTTTCGTTTTCTAATTTCTTGCGTAAGTTGAAATATCTACACGCCATCTAATGATGTTAGAATTAATCAAATGCAACTGACGTCTATTTAACGACTTATTAGAAAGGGTAATCGTGTGGTTAGGTTAGTATACGCAACATATTTAATATTAATAATTTAGATTAAAATATAAGTAAATCGCTTTTTTTGCAGTGTAAGGATACAATATTTCTAACTTTGATCTTAATAAAGAGTAGACTATTTTTTATGACATTCGGTGTAATGCAATGAACGAATGAACGAACGAGGCCTATAAAAGAAACATATATAAAATACATCGGATGAGTTTTTCGTAGACATCAAGTGGATCCACTAAGAAATTGATTTTTCATTCCTAATTAGGTATTTAATGTGCGTATTGTTTGCCTAGGGTGATACCAATTAAGCAAAGTAAATAGAATCGTATAAATTAACAGCTGCTCCATTACATCTCTATTTACCATCAATACATGCCAGGCTAATTAAATAAGAAAAACAGCGTGAAAAACGTATTTTTAGCATCATTACAATTTTGAAATAATTACTCGATCCAGAGATAACATTTTACACAATATAAAAGTTCTTAGTAAGCCTACCGAGAATACCACCATCATACTTTAAAAAAATAACAAGTAGCGTTGAAATTTTAAAAAAAGAATTTATTTAAAATAAAACCGTAACATTTTTGCATCTTAACGAGGATACCAGCGTCGAATTAATAATAAATCATTAAAAATAAAAAAGTGCTTGGCTATGGCTGGGCTCTTTAAGCCCTATTTCACCAGATCTGTATCTGCCGACCTTGCAATCGCACATTGCGGCCAATTTAATGCGACATAGAGACAGTGCGTGCTCTAGCTAGGGTTGCCACTCTCACGACTTTTCCGATTTTCCGGCTTTCACTGGTGGACGTGTGTGGTCTACCCCGGGCAAAATCTCGATTAGAGGGTAGGTATTTTTAAATGAAATACTATACAAGACCAGAAATGATACCTTTTTAACCTCACCCTTTTACGTTTTCTGCATACCGGGGCTGCGGAAAAAATTAAGCCCCCGTTTAGATTTTCCGCCTTTTGCCTCGAACAGGCTTAGTCCCCTAGGCTTCAATGAATAGGGGTTTATTCGATTTCAGAGTGCCAGTTCTGCTTTCGAAGGGCGGTTTGACGGTTTATGTAAATCATTTATGTGCTTGGAAATCTGTCTTTTGGATATTTTTTCTGGGATCTTGGAGATAATTTCTCCTCTGTTTTCGGAACAATATTACCCCTACCATCATTCTCTGCATCACCCAAAGGTTGACTGGTAGAGAATGCCTATGGCATTAAGTCCGCCTCTGTACATTTGTGTGCGTAAAGTGTAAATAAATAAATAAATAAATATTTATATTGTATAGAGAAGTTATGACTGTCTCGCATGAGGATCGGTCACTATGCCATCGCTAATCGCCGTGAAGTTTTTAGTCAGGTCGTACGGAGATTTGTTTTAGGAACAGCTGGATATTGATTTAAAAATTTCGTAAATAACACCTTAACAACTATGCATATGGTATCATTCGCTTTTCCTTTCACCATTTTGTATGATAATGTGATGCATGCAGTCTGTAGCGACCCTATTCCTAGCGTGTCTTGGTACGCGCATCGATTTGGCAGTTGGTCGCACATGCCGCGCGCGCGCACCTTGCGCCGGCTGCGTCAGCTGACACACTTCCACTAGACCCGTTCACGTATATAGGTTATAAAGAAAGTCATTCTATCCTTGACTAGAATCAATGGCGTTCCTAGCATAGCTCGGTACTGGATCTAATGCCGCACAATGGGAAGGCATTTTTTAAATAGGTCTCGTTGAGCGAGTCGCACGCAAAAAGTGCGTAGGCGAGATCCCAGTTTCGATTACCGACGTACTATGCTGTTATAAGTATATGAAAGAAAATCGCAATAACATTAATAAAATTGAACCTGATACAAAGTTAAAACGATTGAACAGTCAAAGCAGTTTATATCTAGAGTAGGTACCAAGGAAATGGACTTCCGATAACTAGGAACTAAGGCACATCTAGGTAGGGGTACTATGCAAAAGTCAATTCCTATATGTGTGTTTATGTCTGATTGAGTGATTTCCGTAAACTAAGAACCCGATTCTTATACTTACAATATAGCATAACAGTTGCGTAGCTCGGAAAATCCATGCCGAACTTTTCATCCTATAAAATTAAAGACTTGACAAAACACAAACGTCGTTTGGAAGTGAATGTGGCATTTTTTTTAAATATTTGTTCGTTATTCTATTTTATTCAACTTCAGCTTTGGTGTTTTGATTCTAATACAATTTCGCATAACATCTGCGTAGTTTGGAAAATCCATGCCGAACTTTTCATCCTACGAAATTAAAGAATTGACAAAACACAAACGTCGTTTCTTTTTCTATAAATTATTTATTTTTCTACCGAAAACGTAAGTGAGGCTTGTAAAGTGCAGCTGTACATTATGTCAAATTAAAAGGACAGTTTGTCTGCTTATCGCCATTTTAAGTAAAAGTCACCGGAAACATGTAAACGGCTATAAATAAATGAAGCCACTTTTCGCCAAGAATGAGACGTGTAAGTTGGAATTTCGTAAGGCGGAAAGGGTGTCTGATAAGAAGATATATCTTTGATTCTGATCTTTGCCTTGTCTTAATTAAAAGTTTATAAGATCCAGTTGGTAAGTACATTCTGTTAAGGTAGGTCATTTAAGTAAAGCCGAGATGAGACAAAATGACATTCAGTTAAATATTTTATCATTAACAAGTATGCCGTTTTACCAGACTGGCCAATCAAAAATATAGGCATGATTATCGCCGCCTTGACTTTTATTACCGTCATATATTTTTAAGACATCTCTCAGTTATTCGTAAGGACTTCATCAAACCGACTTATTTTGAGCGTATCCCTACAAATTCCTTATAAACGAACCCGATACCCTTATTTAGTGTTTCAGGGTTGCCACTTCACGCCATTCCTCTGCCTGACATATGACAAATAGGCGAACAATGATAATTTTCTGCCAATATGTCATTAGTTCGCGGACGCATTCGAAGTTTTTGCCAATCAGGCCATATTTGGCGCGATGTCTTCTCAAATTGAGGAGGACAGTCGTCATAATAAATGGCGCTCAATATGGAAGTCAATGCGGCATTTTTTTAAATATTTCTATTGGTTCGTTATTATATTTTATTCAACACCTAGCTTCGCTGTTTTGTTCTAGGCTTTTATGGTCCTCAGCTGATAAACGATTTCTTGGCAATCAACTCGAGTTAACGTTATTGCTTCTCAGAGGAAATGACGTGGTGTATTAAATAATTTGCGAAAAATATGTCCTTTTTGATACTGTTTTCTTAAATTTGGAATGCATGATCAGCTGGTCGATTCTGTAAACATGTCGAAGTGAAGGCTTGGGTGAAGTGATTACGAGGTGAGCTGTCAATCCAAAAAATCAAGATGTCTCGTGATCACGGAGGGGGCTGTCATTCCATTCCTTGGCTGCACCCAAGCCTTCACTTCGATATGTGTGTTTACAGAATCAACCGGCCGTTGATGTTGCGGTCAACCACGGAGAATGTCATATAGTAAAAACATAGGCTATCAAACTAGATGTAAAAAAACTATACAACATACTTACATATGTTAGGAAGGAAATCAAAGTAACACAATAAAAGCAAACAAAAAACGTATAAATAAAATACAGATTGTAACAAACAAGATTTGACGAAGGTTTTATCGTTACAAATTGTTTAGGGACCCTAAAAAGTAATTTGTAACGAACGAGACTGGCAGCCATGTCAAAATATCAATGAATGGGAGCGACAGCCAGTCATCCGGAACCTTCGAAGAAATACACTGCTTCGTTGTACATTACCGCTTTAGTTGAACGAACACTTTTGAATTTCGAATACAAGCGTCGATGAATGATTTGTGTTTTGTTAACGTTGACGTATTTATTGCGAGGGTGTGTTACGAACACCTGATCGTGTAAACAGGTGCTGTGTCGGTAGGTAGGATACACAAGGGATAAAAATGTCGGCCGATTTGTCTGAGGATATGAATATTTATGTTCGGTATTCATCTTTGTGATGGCTCTATTTTTCGATGTTATTTTTTAAGTATCGCAGGATCGCTAGTTTTAAAGTTTCATCGTAAGGACCTCACTAACATAACTTATTATTTTGTTAACAGAAGATAAATCTTCATTCATAGTTTTAGTAAGTAACTATGAATTAAGACTAAGATGTATCACATATTATTCTTAAGAAATTACAAAATACGGGTACTAAGCCGTGTTAGTAATGTAAGTAATAGAAAACTTAGTATGTATTGGTCCACACATTATACCATATAATCCCTGGCTGGAGGCTTTAAGACCACCACAGGCAAGCCCGGTTAAGAAGTCGACAACTTTATAGGTTGAACTGCGAGACGCCACTCACAAAAAAAAAAAAATTATACCTTTCACCATTAACAAAACCGTGTCCGAGGACATATCCCGTCCACAAACTTCATGTGCACCTTATCTTCTTAACATTCGGCAGAGACGGTTGCACGGCATGTGCGTTTTATTTTTTTCACTAATTATAAATTCATTATACACCTCAATTATTAATTATATCGAAGTCATTTGAAGGCATGTTAACGTAAATTGCCTGTAAGTAGTGTATGTTGAACATAATTTTGCATTTTGAACGGAAAAGCGTTCGCACATTTTTTGTAATTCAAATTTTGACAGTTGATAGTCATTTCGCGTTAGAATCGCCCTTTTTTCAGTTACTTTTTTTTCAAGTGATTGTCCCTTTGCGACGTTTTATGTATACCTAGCTTTAGCAGTTCTATTCTATAGAAATTCAGTGTAGATATGACTTTATGAAAATAGAGTTTTGACTTCACTTCATTCCGACATCAGCGATAGCAATAATCTAAAAGTCCAAAATTTATGGTCACAGTAATTTTTTTAATCATAAACAAGTAAGTAATTTGTATCTGAATATTGGATTGATAAACGCTTGTCAAATGTCACAAGCCCAAAGTCTTAAACGTTTCACAAATGCCTTCGCTGGTAGAATGCTAGGTTTTTTAGCACGGATAAATATTGAGACAATCTATGTTTCAAGTAACACGATGTGTTTAGTATGAAATCCTCGTTTTCCACAAATACCAATATATTAATACCTACGCAATTTAGGTGGGTAAAAGAGTTCATCACCTGCCTAGCCTTTTCCCAACTATATTGGGGTC
The DNA here is from genome assembly GCA_002192655.3 of Mamestra configurata. NCBI lineage: Eukaryota > Metazoa > Arthropoda > Insecta > Lepidoptera > Noctuidae > Mamestra > Mamestra configurata. Next base: position 30,813 of record NDFZ01004376.1, read on the forward strand.
GACTTCCAGTCAAACCGGATTCGGCTGAATACCAATATTTTACGTGGAGCGGCTGTCTACCAGACTTCCACAACCCATTAACTTAACACCGTAGTTCTTGGCAAGACGAGTTAGATGTACTGGCTTCTGATAATCCGTAACGACTGCCAAAGATCTACAAATGACAGCCGGGACCAACGGCTTAACGTGCTTTTCGAGGCCACAGGAAACTCGGTTTGTCAAAATGGTCACCCATCTAAAAACCAACCTTGGCAAGCGTTGCTTAACCTTGAAGATCGACCTGTGCGGCAGTTATTATTTAGCCACGTGCTCGAGGTAAAGGAGTAATTGAGCTAAAAAACTCTATTAAGATCAAAAATACATAAAAAAAATCGATATATTTGTCAGGATTTCTATCCATCTGCATACTAACACCGTTATCTTAATAAAAATGCATAAGTAGCTTCGTAGATATACGGTCAGCTGTCTCCCGCACGTGGCACGAGACACCAGTCATAGGTACTGGTGGGGGCTGGAAGAACAGAAGGATCACACTGTAATAGATTAGAAGATGGATAGAAAATCGTCATCGTCGACTTTGTCTCTGTCATTTATGACCTAGACTAGAGTCAAGAGTAAACGCATCTAAAAAAAAAAAAACAATTCTATTTCCTCCGTGTGGTCTGCGATCAAATTATACTGTGCATAAAAAACCATTTGTGAACAACACTAGGTATTTGGTGAATAATCCAAGAGCACACCATACCTAGATCGACATTACCAAGAATTTGTTAAATTAAATAACATTTCTGCCAATGTTTTCCACATCCCTCATGACCAGAATAACCCAAAAATCGGGCCTGCCTTGAAACAAACTTACGATTGTAATGCGTAGAAGCTAGATGGGCGAACACAAGAACTACTCTTCGGGTCTCCTTGTTCTTTTTGAGTCGATGGTTAACGCCTTAGATTGTTTGGTTTTGCCCAGTTGCAGCATCGGGGGCATTAATTATATCCCTTCAAGTACAGATGCAAAGGCACTTCAGACATAACGTGTTGCTCATGTTCTGAACAGGGACACGGCATTCAGATTAGTATCCAACGGGTCTATTAAACCCATTTCGCCAAGGTGAAACTTCTGTCCTTTACTACATGATACAGTATGAAGGGGAGAATGCAAGCAAAAAATATCGATGATCATTATAATCACTTGAACAGTTATACCATATGTCTTGGACCTGCGTAGTTGTGGCACGCGCGAAAGGTGACATGTGACAATAATAACGGCAGGGGTCGACAGGTTTCAAAACAAACGCATTAGAAATTAAATATTCAACAGAAAATTGGGCATTTTGTGGTCATTGTTTACTGTTAGTCATTTGTGTATAAAGCAAAGTCTAGCTCTTGTGTACACTTTAAGGCTCTTCCAATAATGAAGGCGTAGGTTACTGACGCTCCTTTTTTTTAAAGAGCGTTCGCATCCGTATCGCAGTCGCAGACTGTCAAAAACACTTCAGCCGGTCTATTCTATCTACGTGTATGTCTCACCGTGTATAGTCCTCCTGACCGATTTCGGCCAATCCCAATCGAAACTAGCCATCAGCGCGGGACAGGTGCAGTCGCTCTTCCATCACTCTCATATTCCGATGGGACGGCAACCCGACACGACCGGAGAGAGATCTGGCGCAGGAACAACGGCTTAACGTGTTTTCCGAGGTACGGGAGTGTCACACCACCAACTTCCAAATTCCGGACTGTCACTGGGAAATTCCTATGAGAAAAACACAATCACACTTTTTGCCCGACCTGGGAATCGAACCCAGGACCTGGAGGCTGGAACTATCATTCCATCTTGTTTGTATGGATTGATAAGTCACTTAGTGTTCACTTCACCTAAAATTAAACGGTGAGATGTTTACAGAATCGCACTGCTGATTCGCTTACATTTTGTCACTGACAAAATATATCGTTTGCAACAATATCCTGAGATTTTGTGGGATTAGTAGGTTCGAACCAATCGATAATTACTGACTGACAGCTACTGTCAGCTGTTTGTCACCGACTAGACAGCTTTTAAGGTATCCTATAACCGTGGCAGTACTTAACAGAATAAATACTTTTTCGTTTGTTGAAGCCTTATTTGATCTTTCACATTGGCTCCCTATTTCTGAATGAAGAATATGAATTGAGTATGATTTGATAAACTCTACTTACTGTAGCGTGAAAACCAGACAAACTTTGGTATTAAAGTGGGGTTTGACAGGTTCTTGTCTCTAAATTTTTAATTCATTAACCGGCCGTGGCCCTCAGTGATTTTTAAGACGAGTTTCAAAATAGATTATTATTTGCTTCGCGTCAGTCATAGCTATGTGAGACTGGTTTCATTGTAATTTTCTCAAAAATCTTTCGGTCTAAATTGGGGTAGGTGTTAGTATAAATAATTATACTATTAATAATTATGACTCTATTATTTTTAATAAATTTAAATTGAAAAATATTTTTGAAGTTCTTCTTTAGGCGCGTTGAGCACTTTTAGGGTGAACAAAAGTCATGGAACTCGCGTCATCGTCACCGAACGCTTTAGCTTTCGTTTAGTTTTCACTTCTATCGGCAGTCCCCAAAGACTGCCCCGCATGATTTTTTAAGGGGTACTTGGAGTATTTTCCGATGAATGATGCCTCTCTTTTTCCTTTCTCTTACCTACTCCAATGATAACATCGGTGAAATATATGAGCACGACCATAGAACACCTTGAGCTAACATTCCAATGGGTTAAGAGGACACAACCCAGCACACAAATACTATTTGTTGAAGTCATATTAGCGATAGCCGCTCATCTGCCACTTATGACAACCGGCATAAACTGAAGAGAACTATTCTTAGAAAGGCAAAATAAATAGGCAACATGCATTTAAGAAAAATAACGCATTACCATTCACAAGGATTTATGAGCCGAACTATTAAATGAATGCTATAAAACATGACGGACAATCGGCAAACATCGGCGATCTTCGTTAGTACTCGTGGCAGATGCGCGCGCGCCTCTTTGTGCCTTTGTTTAAATTATGTATAAATAATGGACAGTTTATTAAAATGTTAATCAAACGCAATGTGGAACTATTCTCGAAGGGTATAAAAGTGAATTTCTTTTTCGCATCGATTGTAAATGCGGTAATTTCGTTTTATTTTTTTGTGTTTTAAACGGCATTTGTTTTTAGCCATTTAGACGGTTGAATGTATTAAATGGTTTAGCTGACTGTCTATTTAAAAAAGGAGTATATTTGATGAAGCGCTTGAACAAAAACGTGCTTGTTTTAATGATGCCTAACTGATTAACTCATCATCTGCCTAGCATTTTCCCAACTATATTGGGGTCGGCTTCCAGTCAACCAGGATTCAGTTGAATATCAGTATTTTAAGAGGAGAGGCTGCCTACCAGACCTCCACAACCTGAATGACCTCCAAAATGTTTTGTGTAGGTCTCATAGACAGCTGCTCCGCTCCGCTCTGGGTAAACTAACTGATATTATAACTTTTACCGCAAGGAACTAGAGAAGCTTTCCATTAAAAATTCAGTTGTGCCAAGCATTTCAAGAGCTCAGTAGATATTAATCATTGCACTAAAAATGTAGACTATGAATAACCTATACCAGCTGGCCCACTGCAATGCACTCAATTAATGAAATATTACATTGCAATCCCAATTTAAATAAATATGTCCAGCCACTTGATCCTCCCGCTCTGAAGTTGAATATATAGGGCGATGGTTAACAGGTGTATGTTCGTGTGTGATCTTAAAATTACAAAAAAATTAAGATCATTTGTGTGCAGTAAATCATAACGTTAAATAGCTGCGCCGACGCAGTTTGGGGCCACAGGAGGCTGTGGGCACAATAGACACTTTTATAGTGCAGTATTTGTTAAAAAAAAACATAATATTAAAGTAAGAAATAATTGAAAAATTACTTAACTTACCTACTAAGGTAAGTTAAGTAATACGATCGTATTACCTAGTAACGGGGCTGTGATTTTTGAAGGTCAGATAGATGTAGTCGCTCAACATGTCGAAGTGAAGGCTTGAGTGAAGTGACCACGAGGTGAGCTGTCAATTCATCTTGATTATATGGATTGACAGCTCACCTCGTGATCACTTCACCCAAGCCTTCAATTCGACATGTTCACAAAATCGACCGGCTGGTACCTATTCAGCTGCAACCTGCTGATCCCAATTTATTTCGAAAATACTTCATAGTCCTCCTGACAGCTTTCGGCCATGGCGGCCAATCTCAACGGAGACTAGCCATCGGCATGCCTGCACTATAATATTTCCCACGCAAACACAGGTGACTCCCTCTTCCATCACTGTCATATTCCGATGGGACGGCAACCCATCATGACCGGGGAGAGATCTGGCGCAGGAACAACGGCTTAACGTGCTTTCCGAGGCACGGTTATGTCACACTACCAACTTTCAAACTCCGGGCTGTCACTGAGATATTATTTTATTGAGATACTATTGGAAAAACTCAATGACACTTTTTGCTTGACCCGGGAATCGAACTCAGAACTCCACGCTCGGTAGTCGCGCTTGCGGCCGCGAGACTAACGGAGTGCAGTAAAGTGTAGGTAGATGATGATGTAGCCGCTGATGTGTAAGCTTCAACCCCTTGTTCTACAGTTGTCAGAAAACCTGTCTGATCCAAGGAATGCCGAAGAATATATTTTGGATTGATCATAATAATATAATATCTTGGGACAACTCACACACGGTCATCCGATCCCAAACTAGGCAGAGCCTGTGCTATGGCCACCAGACGACTGATAAACATACTTATATATTTCTAAATACATACATATTATAGATAAATTACACCCAGACACAGAACAAATGATCATGCTCATCACACAAAGATTTGTCCTGGGTGGGAATCGAACCCACGACCTCCGGTCTAGCAGTCAGGGTCACTAACCACTCGACCAACAGGCCAGTCAAAATCATGTTTCTGTATTTAGTGCTTGATTACTCTCTTTCCATTTCTATCGGGCTATTGGGGACCAGACTTTATCGAAGGAGTCCAGCTCGCCATCTCCACCTGTGTCACACACGATATCGCTTGCTAGGTTGCGACTCTTTTTTTACTATTGATAGGCACGCGTTTGACCACTATCTCACTTGATGGTAAGCGATGATGTGGTCGAAGACGAAGCACGCTTGCCTAGAAGTAACCTATTCACTCTTGACTTAAAGAATCCCAGGTAGATATCAGGAAACGTAGACTCTGGCAGGAAATTCCACTCCTTAGCTGTACGCACAATGAATGTGTTCCCAAAAAGTTTTGCGTGTGGGTGGGATGTCTACCATGGACCGTTAGCGCATTGTTGTACGTCTTGTGGTCTGATGATGGAACGGGCTTTGCGGAATCAAACTATGCAATTCCGTCGCACACTCCCCAAAATGCAACCGATAAAAAACCGACAGGCTAGCAACTCGGCGTCGATGCTCAAGACTTTGGAGCTTCGCCTGTCATTGACGATTATTCTTCTTCCCTTTACCGTAAGTCTCCCTAGATCTACCCCTAGACTACCCCTAGACCCAGTGGCGTGCGGTGGGTCTCAAGAAAGGGTAGGCAAACGGACAGATAACAAAAAAAAAACTCACCAGATTCTTCAAAGTTCAAATCACGATATTCTGACGATGCAAATTATGAAAGATTCGGCCACCCCAAATATCTTATCCAAGTGGGTGATAGGCTAGACCTTAAGTCCAAATTATTTGAGGTCGGTCTTCCATGCCCTTCCTTGTTTCCTTATCCATTGGGTCGCACCTATTCCCCATTAAGTTAACCGCCAAAAAAACCTCAGACGGACAATAAATCCGGAATGACAGCGGTAGAATCAATCGCTCGCTGACTCAGCGGGCAGGTTCGTTCTAATTAGAGGGCGCGGGTTCGATCCCAGGCAGGGCATGTTATTATGTATTTACTGGACTTCTTATAACTGGGTTCTTGTTACTGACGATGGTTCCTGGTGATTTGTTAAATGTTTGTGATTGGTCGTCTTTTGAAGTTTTTAAGGTCAGGTGCGGTTAAGAAATGTGATTTTTTTTTTAATCATTTTTTTTCACGTTAACCTTCATGTGTGTTTATGATACGTCAGAATTAGGTGCACTGTTCCGATTGGTAATTTCATACGGAGAAGAACCTGCTATGAAAGAAACTCCATGATTAAAAAAAATGTAATGACGGATTTTAAAAAGATTTAATACACAAAATTCTTTGAGTCTCTTGATTCAAAGAGTTTTGTTCCATATATCTTTATAAAATACATATTTTTTTTAGAAAAATCACTTCCCTTTTTTCTGCGATTTCTGAGTTATTCATTATTATGAGTTATTCATTTTCCTGAGATTTCTCAGTTAGCAGAATCGCAATAGACATTGCCCACTTTTTATTTATTTATTTAAAATGAATGTACAATAGTGGTACATGGCGGACTTAATGCATCAAGGCATTCTCTACCAGTCAACCTTTGGGTTAAAAAGACTACCCGCGCTAGATAAGTTCACATTTTTTTTACCACTATTGCAGCTGATAAGCGATGATGTGGTCGACGATGGTGGGTAAGCGTACTGACCTGGAAGTAACCTATTCATTCTATAACTTCAGGGGGTTGTAGCTTTTCATAATAATAAAAAATGATTGTGTGGTTTTATGAAACCACGGTAAAAGTGAAACTTTTTTTCACATTATAGATATTTAACTAAAAACTTTCGGAATAATATTCCATTACGGGTATAAAAAAACACTGACAAAAACAAACAAATTAGCGTGGAGCACTGGCACAAATGAGTCTATACACTACACGGTCAGCTGATGGAACTATAGACGCCGCCATATTGGCCTCGGCTGCTCTGACGAGCGCCTTTCACTTTATCTCTACTCCGCGGCCGACCGTCACGCGACATGCGACACACAGAACAAAAAATTTGAGACGATGTAATAAAAGTTTCACTTTAATAAATTTTATTATGCCAAAAAATACAAAGTACTATCAGGAAACATATAATCCGGCAGGCAATTCCTCTTCTTTGCTGGATGCATAATGAAAGTATTCATATACCTTTACATATTGTTACACCAGCGACTCCCGCTAGTGTTACTTATTAATATTATTATAAAAATGAAACTATATTTGAGATTTAAAACTTCAAAGAACGTTGGTACCAGAGTCACAAAAGAAAACAAAACATATTTTTACATTTCTATTTCAAATTCTTTTAGTTTTCGCCAGACGCTTCCAAAGGCTGTCTGCCAGAGACCTGGAGCCAAGGATATCCTCCTCACAATATTTATTTATTAAAACTTTATGCACTAGTAAAAACATTGTACAAAGGCGGACTTAATGCCTTAGGCATTTTCTACCTTAGGGTGGTGCAGAGACAACATGGCAGGTGCAACTTTAAGAAAAACTAAAAATAGAGAGAAGAAAAAAAAACATTTATAAATACATAGATACATACATACACATAAACAAATCTATTAAGAACAAACGAATCCAACGAATTAACGCTTTGATGATTCTACCAACTTCTTGCGAATGTGCTCACGTGCCTTCATCTTAAAGGACAACCGACTTGTTGCCGTCCTGATGCTCAGAGGGAGCGCATTCCAGAGGAAAATCGCTTGAACAAAGAAAGAGGAGCGGATAAACCCAGAGCGGTGAGAGGGACATCGTAGAAGGCGATTATTGGTAGAGCGAAGATTTTTACTGTGGGCAGAACAAATGAATTGAATTTGTGAAGTTAGATAAGAGGGAAACGACGGATTATTAAGTAAAGAAAACAGACTAGTCAAGGCCCTCAGCGCTCTCCGCTGACGAATGGGTAACCATTTTAATAGTGAGCGATGCGCGGATACATGCTCATACTTACGGAGATTGAAGACAAATCGAATGCAGTTATTTAGAAGGCGGTCAAGTTTATTGAGGAGATATGTATATAATATGTATGTATGCATATTATATAATATGTAGGAATACTTTACCCCGAAGAAGCATATATGATCCTTTTGGCATTCTTTCGATCAATTTCCTTATCTCCAAACAAACATGTTAAAGGAAATCACGGTAAAAAAGCCGCTTCCTGTTGACAGGTTGACCGTAAAGGTCTGTTCCCACCGAGGCGGCGGCGGTGGTATTCTCACGAATGAGGGAACACCCACTCTTGTGCACTACTGTTTGCATTGACACCGTGTGGGACAGCCGGCAGTGACGACGTGACATGTAGGAAAGGTTAAAAAGTGTGTATCGAGATGCAAACTCAGCATTTTTAAAATCGAAAATATCAGATCTCGTAAAAAAACAGCCGTGTTTTACTGGCTGAAATGAATCTATGTATGTTGAATTTTTTAATCACCGGTGATCTTAAGTTGTGGTTCGTAGTGATAAGATGTTATTAAATATGTCATCCACATTAAAAAAAACAAGATAATAAAATTTCGGCAAGTAAAAGTCAAGAAAACGTAGTTATACCACTTGTCGCATAAGACTCGTCACTTAAAAATGTAGCAGTATACAACTTTTTTCTCAAATAGGATCTATTTCTCACTTTATATGAGTGTTTCAATGTATGCAACTTGATACTTGCTTGCGTCTATATTTTAAATGAAAACCATTTGTCGACTTCATTTATTGTATTCAACTTTAAGGTGCTCCCCACCTGGAGCATTCGCCTGTAATGTAACATTTCAGATTCGATTTTGAGCATTACATTACAATACTGCTTCCCTGACTGACGAGCATTCGTGTAATGTTACATTAGATTCATTAATTTATGTTAAATGTTGTATCAAAATATTACACACTAGCGGACGTCACGCGGTTTCACCCGCGTAGTTCCCGTTCCCGTGGGAGTACGGGGATAAAATATAGCTTATGTTACTCGTTGATAATGTAGCTATCTATTGCTGAAAGAATTTTTCAAATCAGTCCAGTAGTTTTTCAGTTTATTTGTTAGATACAAAAATAAAAATCTTTCCTCTTTATAGTATAAGTATAGATTGTATCATCAAGTTACGCACTGTAATGCATTGTATAATCAAGTTGCGCACTGTAATGCTCGGTTCTGTTCCCTCACCATCTAATGCTCGACTCTGTAACGTTACATCACAGGCGAATGCTCCAGATGAGAGCACTTTTACATCAAAATAATATCAACTGAAACAAATTGTTAAAACTGAACTAAACTGGAGACATTCTTTCAGCGGCAGCATAACGCAGGCGATTGTCAAAACAAACGATGTCGAAATGTCACGTGACAAATCCCTTATATTTTGGCAATCTTGAGAATATAATAATATCTTGATCTTGAGAATCGTATTCGTTGATAGTAGTACTTTATCTAGACTTCTAGAGCCTCTGGGTACTCTATATGTATTCAGCTTCTAAGTCATACATCTTTTAAAGATTCATTAAATAGAGAGAGAGAGAGAATGTAGAGATAAATAAAATGTTAAGAGGAAGAGCGGAGTCACCTAACACAAGCATCTTCTTGCTTAAAAGGTGATCTCCAAATATTGCACGTTGACGACTTATGTAATTGAAATAAACATTTTATTTATTTTATTTTATAAAGACTAAGACTCTATGCTGCTCTACTCTCTTCCAAGTCAGTTTGAAAGACCACCTCTCAACTCAGTCGCCATGACAATGAAAAAGCTCTCAATTATTCAAATAACATGCTTTAATTGTCATTTTGATAATTCGAGGTGTACTCACTCACAGCATGACTTGGGATTATACTTATAGGGATAAGCCACGACCGTGACCGATTTTTCGTAGCACTCCGCATTACACAGCGCTACGAAAAATCGCAAGTATCAAAACGTTTAACAGCGTAGCATGCGCCTACACAAGTATCAGAATCTTTTGTATTATTGTGTCAACGATGGCGTATTATGGCGGCAATACGTGACCCGCACTTTAAGGACCCTACTTACATATTTTAACGCTTGTTAAACTTTAGTGATGAGCAGAAGGAGGCATCCCTCTTAATAGTTAAGGTATTTATTTAACAGGTCATTGGTTCGATTTAGTTGATTGGAATTATTTGGCATCAAATACTCCTCGGAAATGTAACGGAAGGTCTTCTCACGGTAACCTAACAGATGAAAGATAGTACCCTAATACTATAACAGAAATACCTACACTCCTCGGCATCCCACTAAAATGATATAATTAAAGTTCAAACCTATAACGCCACTACAATAACCAACCTTAAACCAACACATTAAAGAACACATTACGAAAAGTTCAATTCCGCCCAGAAATCCTGGGAAAATTTCGAGAGGTCAACTCGTCCAATATTTATTATTTACCCGACCAAACAAAATAGGTGTCGATGTAGCCCATTCGTTTCAGACAATGTTTGCTTACTAATGTTGGCTCGAATGTTTGACCAATTTGGTTAGGGAACTGTCAATAAAGTAGGATAGGTGAAGGGACAGGGGTCATGCTTCTACTATGGTACAAGTAGTGTGGGAAGCCGTGTATTCTATTGTGTGCCTGTCATCTCATTGGCTGTGTATCGGCATTTGGGCCACGGTTGAAGACCTTTAAGCTTTTTGGTTAGCAAATAGGACGATGGGCCACCTGATTGTGAAAATGGATAGCTATCGACGAAAGGTAGTAAGGTAAAGATAAAAGGTTTGATTTTATTTTGCAGCGTTATTGACTCTTGGTTTAAAAGTAATGAGCACCTAGGACCTTTTCAGCCTGAGGTCAACAATACTGTCTCTTCAAGACTACTTTCTTCGTTTTTTTAACAAGAATTTGTTGGAAAGAGTGACCGCGGCTCTGGGGGGCTACTCTCTAAGCCCGAAGTCCGTATTTTCGGATTTAGTTGCGGGCGTATTCTACGCCGTATCACCTAACCACTAAGAATTAATGACAACACGATTTGACAGTTGCTGACAACACGATTTGGCAGGTACTGTCAAATGGGTTTTAGTCAGTAAGAGTCTGACACGCCCTTCCGCTCCACCCAGAGCGGAAGAAGTCAATTGATGACAAAAAAGACTAGTGAATAGGAGTAGTAAACCTTGCACAAAACGAGCAAATGCAAAATATACTGCAGATATTGACAATTTTATAAAAAATAGTAAATTTCACATCTATGCCGACGACATTCAATTATACTTATCTTTTAAACCTGAACACCATGAAACCGCAGTGAAATTATTAAATGAAGACCTGGACAGAATCGTGAACTGGTCGAAACAAAACTCTCTGTTACTCAACCCGACCAAAACTAAATTTATGCTTTTCGGGTCCAAGGGTCAACTGGATAAAATCAATTCAAATCTTACTAACGTAATCGTAATGGGCCAACGTATTGATCGAGTTTATGAAGCGAGAAATCTGGATCTGATAATAGATCAGATCAGGATCTACGTTTCGAGGCTCATACTGCGAGTTGTGTAAAAAACTTCTTCTACCGTCTTAAAGTTTTGTATAAGATGCGTCCATATTTAAGCGAAGACCTGCGCGTACAGCTAGTTGAAAGTCTGGTTCTATCCAAGTTAAATTATTTCGATACCGTGGTAGGACCACGACTTCTAGCACGTACCGTACGACTAATTCAAAGGGTTCGAAATGCTTGCGCGCGATTTTGCTTTAATGTACCACCAAGGAGCCACATAACACCATTCTTAAACAAAAATAATATTTTAAGAATGAAATCCCGTCGGAAGTTACACTTAGCCTGTCTTCTTTTCGGCGTCATTAATTATAAATGTCCGACATACTTGTACTCCAAGCTTGCGTGGGTAAATAGTCACCGGCAGCGCAAGGCCAGGCGTTGTGCTCAGCAGCTAGCTACCCCACATCACCGTACTGCAGCTTTCCGAGGCAGTTTTCGATACGCGGCCTCCAAATGTTGGAACAACATTCCCCCACCCATTAGGGACCTAAAAACATTAGTTCATTTAAGGCTACACTAAAGAAATTCATTTTGAGTTCTCAAATCGAATTTAATGACATCAACATTGATAAATCTTTTATTTAATCATTTTACTAATCCAATATTTATTTCAATTATGTTTAATCAATCACCAATTTAAGTATGTCTCCATTGTTTTTATTAAAATATATATATCTCTTAGTATAAAAACTAACCTTATGTTAGGCTGGTTACAATGTGGTATGTCTCCAGGAACCGCAAGGCTTCGATTAGTTATAAACTTTGACTGTTGGTAGGTAGGCACATAGATATATTTTATGAAAGGTACTTTTCCATTTTCCTTTTACGGCTACTCGTTAGAGTAAGTATATAATATACTCCTTGGATAATGCGTCCCCGCGTTGTTTTATATTACAGATTCGTAGGTAGTACTATAAAAGAAAAATCTCTGGACAGTGTAGAAACAAAAAAAAAAAAAACTTTTATAATACTTATTTACGTATTCTAAAACATTATTTATTTTTAATATTCAAGTATGAATATATTTATTTCTCGAAACCCACGTCCCTGTGTCACTGCAGGGTGCCAACTGAAAACCAGCGCTGGGTGTCTGACGCCCAGCAAATGCTGAGATGGTAACCCTTTCGGTATAGGCACGCTCAGCTAGCGGCTTGCTAGATAATTGTTGTCTTATGATTGTTCTCTTTTTTACTTTGTGTTTTGTTGCTGTTGTGTTGTGTCTGTATCGAATAAATGTTTTCTATTCTATTCTATTCAAAAATACTGTTGGCTGAAATACTATTTCCACCTTAAGCTTTGCTTCTGATCAATGAAAGGAGACAGGAGACAGACCTTTGAAAGCACTGAAGGTTCTTCTATACAGCTATAGTGCAATGTATAAATGTAATTAAGTAAATCTTAAAATGGCGTCAAAATTTCCTCCAAATCACTGTCGACTGAAAGAGTGCCCAAAAGACTGGCGGCATTGCCACGTTGTACGACGATGCTCATCCTCTGTCCAAGGTAAAAACCAGCACTTCGGTCTTACATCTAATTAAATAAATGAATTTTATGGTATATAAGGGGCATGAAGTCTTATCTAGCAAATTAACCAATAAGAGATAGGTATACCTAAGAACGGGAGAGTGTCCAGGAACTCCACGACCTGATCCCACCGGCCCCTTCTACCATCGGACATCTAGACGCACTGCAAGTTACCATCCCTAACTTATTGCTATTTCACCAATTCGCACTAAACGTCTTTTATAATGCGCACAGCAAAGGAGTGAAACTCTCTGCCTGCGTCTGTGTTTCCGAACGCATACAATCCTAATCTCTTCAAAATTAGAGTGAACAGGCTTCTTCTGGCTAAGCTCGCTCCATCGTCGACTTTGTCTCTGTCATCTATGACCTCTAGGTCATAGATGGGTTGTTCTTGACTCTAGTCTACTAGAGTCAAGAGCAAATCCAGTCAGAACGACACAGTTGAAAACAAGCGCAACGAACGCCTAGTCCTGCTTTTGCTGTACTAGTACTGTAAAGCAAGTAGAAATTCCCAAAAACTTAAAAATAACACGTAAACAGTAGCTTCCAACGTAATTGAAGTATCAGAGAGCTCTCGTTCATGATTGAGTCCTTAACGAAGACGTGTGCCGGTAATTTTGACATCCGCCGCCATTATGAGGAAGTAGCGAGTGAAAGATAAGGATCGCTGCATGCTAGAGGGCACCGAGGTGTTTTGATAATACCCTGTAAGAAATACAATCATATACAACGTGTAACAGACTCTGATTGTACTCATCTTTATGAACAACTTTTACTATGGGACCAACACTGAAATAGCGAAAAAGTTTGTAAGTAATGTTAGTAAAATTACGGCAGTTTGAAATAATTATATTCTCTATTTAAATTATGTAACCGCCATTTTTATTCCTGGGACGTGATTGAATTAATTGATTTTTCAATCGTCAGGTTCCAACTATCAAATACATTTTGTAATATGGCGATTTGACAGATTTATAACAATAAAAAAATGTCAAACTGTCTTCATTCTTTAGAAAGACGTTATCAGCTCTTGAAAGATCAGCCCTCAACTGCTCAATGATGCACACGCGACTGATTTATATGTAGGTACTCGTATTTGACGTTCTGACATGGATAAAGGGTCCGAGAATGTTGCTTTTATTTACCTAACTAAGGGTTCGTTATTTGTAATTATTGCCACATGCCTATCTAAGTACTGCTTTAAGATTACCCTTTCCCCCTGAATCAATATATATAAAATTCTTCCGTTACTGAGTCACTGAGTGACTGACAGACAACGCACAGCCGAAACTACTGGTCGTAGAAAGCTGAAATGCATGTAGCTTCCCTATAGTCCGTTTGGGAGAAGTTAGGGAGGATTTCCTGAAATTCCCACGGGAACGAGAAAAAACTGTCTATGCGCGTACGAAGTCGCGGGCGAAAGCTAGTTTAAATATATTTTCTCGAAAATGACTCATTGTCACTAATTACAAGGCGTGAATTAAATGCAAACAAACACTTAAACGTTCAACCGTAAGAGCCTGACTCACCGGGTTCCCGCTACAGAAATTTAGGTGACAAATATTCCAAATACACGCTCATAAACCAGGATGACTCCCTTCAATATGACTGGGACGTTGATGTCTTGAAGCAGGAAGCGGCGACGAACATACACACATTGTAATTAATGCTAATTACTTGATGACTGCCCTAAGATACGTTGTATCCATTAAGCATCCATAACACAGAGACATCCCAGCAAACATTTAGGACGTTGAGTAGACGTTTTGGTGGCTACTTAATGTTATTTAGTATAATCGTATAAATGTCATAAGGACGTTAACTCGACGGCATTAGGGCCCATTTTAATCGACTTAAGGCGCTAAGAGTTTCGTGTAACAGTCATATAAATATCTATTTAGTCGCATAGTAGTCACATACACGTCGGCGATTTGACTACAAGTCATGTAATGATAGCTGTCGCGGCGTGTATTCGACTTCATGTCGAGTAATGGCACACAACATGACTTTTATATAATGTAATCGTTGTGTTATTGTCATTTAAAGATGATGCTTATATTGAACGAATTATATTTTATCAACTTAATTTAATATGGCAGTGTTTTTGACAGCTGAGTTAATATTGCCATTTTTTTCTTTGTTATGTATGGTGATAAAACCATTCCATCACTTATAAACCATTGTGCAATCAAGTTTACTGATTAATGTGAGGTAAGTTTGAAACAAATTTTTTATGCGCTTTTAAAATTTTAATGTTTTAAGATATTTTTATTAATAATTTATTATGTGACCGCGTTATATGACAACTATATAACTTCCCGACCTATAAACTGCGTGTTCATTGTAATTGTGTACGCCTCGACACTTGATTTAGGGATCAATAATAAAATAATAAACGCCAAGCTAACTTACTTCAAAGAATTTATATTTTAAGAATTGAAGGATTTGCGTGACATAAATAACTTAGTTAAGTCTAAATAATACTTTTGTTTTAGGTAAACCCCACAATGATCTATAATTATGCGGATGTGGTCTCTGAAGTCATCATTTTTGGTTGAAGTGTCTTCTTTATCTACATTATCTTCATTTTCAGACGATGAATAATTGTCTTCAACTTCGGAAAATGAACAAGTGTCCTGAACTTCGGCAAATGAACTGCAGGGTATACTCGTAGCATTTTAGTTAAATTCATTGGTTAAACTTGAATTTAAATGTGATACGGAACCCTTCTCATTTTCCTTACTCTCAGCTTGAGCTGAGTTTCACGTAATTGAAACGAATGATAGTTGTTTTTAACTTTTCTTTTGAATGCACCGCTTCTTTTAATACTTTTCCACTTTTTTAAATCCATGTACCAAACAGTAAATAGATATTATTATGATAATTTTGATTTCAAAAAGGTGGAAGTTCAATACAAGGTTATTATAAACCTTTACTATGAGTATTAATTAAATAGCGGTCGTATTATCATGTTTGTGATACTTTAGGATGTATACAGGTTGCACTCGTAATACTTATTCGACTTATTATAATGGTTACAAATACTACGTATATACAATTATTATCCGTTTAGCAGATGTTTAAAAGGTAATTATATGACAAAATTGACAGTATTATGACGTTTATACTACGAAAACGTTTACACGACGAAAAGTTGTATAAGTAAGTTTTATAGATGTCGTCGTAGTCGCTATTATATGACGATTGTAATATATGACTATTCGGACACATAATGGCACCAGTACATGACGAAGAGTTAAAAAAATACTGTAAAATAACTTTAATAAGACTCAAGGTCATATAAATGATTGATTATATGACAAAAATGTTTGCTGGGATGGTATAGATGTTTAGAGGAATGAAATTAAAGTTAGGTTTGGTAAGTCATCGTTCTTATGGGTGTTTAATAATGTGCATTAGTGCTATTCTGCAGTGCGATTCTGTAAACATGTCGAAGTCTTCACTTCGTGAGCTGTCAATCACCTAAGTTTTCACAGTGAGTTTTTTCACAGAATCAACAGGCAGGATTTATTGAACATGGATTTAAGGATTGAACATGAAGTTAAGGATGTCTACCAGTAAATTGCTGTAGATTATAAAACTCTGCTTCTGATGTAATAATGGTTTCATAAGGTAAGCTGCCAGTTGCTGGAACGAAAATAGCATTAAGGATGAGACAAATTTTCGTACATGTGTTAGCTGTTGTGATTGATTGAATGAAAATAAGAGCATAATAGTCTACTTGGCTTGCGTTTAATTTGTGACGCGTCCACAATTTCTTTCCAAAAACCGAGGTAAGTAAATAAAGCAACCTGTGAGAATTTAGAGACATAAGTACATTTCCAAGAAGTTTGATCTACTATATGTATTTAAATTAGATTAGGATGCATACAACGGGGACTGACTAAATGAAAGACAAACACATTACAACGCACAAAATTATTGTATAGGTATATTCGATACAGACGTAAAGGTCCCACTTCCCAGGGTATCCCTAGAGCATGTCAATCGAAAACTTGAATAATGTGTGTGAATGAAATCTACCACAAAAGTCATCAAACTATTTTTCTTATCAACTTTCCTGTCTTAAACTCCATTCAACCCACAGTTATGTTGAACAAATGTTTATTATACAAAAAATATATAAATTTTCCATTTCCCACGCAATTAGTAACTCCCTGAGAAAGAGATATTGCTTGATAGAATAATTATTATTTATTATCTACACAATAATAAACTATGATTTTAGCTCCAGATGATTTATTATAATGGTGTGAATTTCCGATTCTCCGATCCGATTCCGATCGAATTTCTGTTTTAACATAGAACCATTCCCATACAAACTCAAACAATAAAAATAATGCAAAAGTCTAATGTCGGCTTGCTGAATAGAATTGTGCGAAAATACTTGTTCGCCAAAATTAATCAGTAAAAACGCATTTGATCTGCGCCAGAAAGCGCCAAAACATGCGGAGTTTAGAGCAGATAGACAGAACTGGTGGAGTATGAAGCTAAATCTTTATAAGACTACAAGATCCGAACAGAAAAGTTTTTCAAATGTGTGGTAGCAAAAAATATTAAGCTAAATGGATGGGTGACCATCTTAACATACCTAGTTTCCTCCGTGCCTCGGAAAGCACGTTAAGCCGGTGGCCCCGGCTATCATTTGTAGATCTTTGGCAGTCGTTACGGATTGTCAGAAGCCAGTAAATCTGACTCCAGTCTTGCCAAGAACTACCATGTTATCGGTTGTGGAGGTCTGGTAGGCAGCTGCTCCACATAAAATACTGGTATTCAGCTGAATCCGGTTAGACCGGAAGCCGACACCGATGTAATTGGGAGATGATGATGACAATGAGCTAAATTGCCAATTAGCCACCAAAAATCCGTTCAAACACAATTCAGTACTAAAACAATATTTTGACATACAATTGTAATAAATATCCGTGTCAATTTCCCCACAAAATAATGGGTTTTACCGTACTAATGGCCGGACGAAAGTTCAGAAGGTCTTGAGCAGGCGGTCAGTTAAAAACATCACTTTATGGCCGTAAACCCGTGCATTGTGAGAAAGCACGAGAAATGCTAATTTAGAAAAGATTAGCGATGGCCGATGAAGACGCCATTTTCTTTTTTTTTGTGAAAAATCGGTTTTTAAACGATATTGTTGTTTGACTGCAATTGCTAGCTCTATGTAGATTTGTCATTGAGAAGATCATAACGGAACTCTCTGGTAGTGTTTGAATGTGTTCTCGAGTTGGTTACAATAAGACGACGGACAAACGTACCTAGGTCTTGATTAAGCTGGTCGGAGGGAAAGTTATGAACACACAGAAAGAAGGTTCAATTGAAAGCAAGAGGTAGGTAGTAGAGATTCTCGTGAAATAGAACGCTGTTCCGGTATCATAGTCCAGTGAGATACTCTGTTTCAAACCACCTGTTGTATCAAAGAATTATATGTAGGCGCCAGATAAATTTGCAATAAAGTACCTTTCAGTTTGAAGTAAAGTACCTTTCCCTAATACCTATCTCTTCATAGGTAGGTACCCAAAAATATATTAGGAAACTGGAAATTGTAAAGGATCGCGATAGATGTCGATTCAGGACTGCTTTATGTCTTAAGTTCTGTTTTTGAAATAAAGAATGGCAACAAATGTAGGTGAGTCAATGACCTTTATTGCAAACTAATTTGGCGCCTACCATAATGTTCCCATTGCAGGAATATTTTCATCATTCATCAGGATTCGAACTTCGTTCCTCTTTTATTTGTGAGTAGGAAATCATTATATGACTCTTCAGTGTCAGAGTCTTATTTACCCGTTTTCCTCAAATGCCTTTAGCGTTCCAGGACCGCGGTAACTCGAACTTCGAGCCTAAGGCCTACAACATGGTTAGTCGCGGCCATTTCCACTGGGCCACCACTGCTCTTAGTACAATTAAAGTCTCCCAAAATTGGATCAGACTGTTCATCATCCGTGTTCCTTCTAAAGCCCTTTGCGTTCCAGGGCCGCGGTGACTCTTTCGAACAAATTCCGCAAATGATCTTGCACCTTACCATCTGTACACGAGAATAGTTCCTGTAACTGCCGACAGATGTCTACACTGCAACAGATACAGATTTGTTGCTGTCGGATAAACCCTGTGTAGTACGATGGTTTCGATCACGGCTTATGTACGGACAGCAGAAACAAAGGCTGGCTAGTTTTAACACAGCTTTTATGAATAAATATGAACGTTTTGAGTTTCGCGGGTTTTGTCAATCAGTCCCTTTGTTGTGGATTAACTGGACATCATCAAGATGAGTGAAGGTAAATCCTAGCTATACCGATATTTTTTATTGTTACGAGACGTCAGCACGTTGATCAAAGGCTCAAGACAAAGTGACATTTTATTAGCGATGGCGGTTGTCAGAATGCCAAAATGTAAGATTTGTGGATGTCAAAATTAAAAAGAATTGATCACGTGACATTTCTATTCTTTTGGCAATCCCAAACATTTTCGACGTTTTGATAATGGCCTTCGCTATGCTAACGCTGAGAATGTAACTTGAGTGGAGCCTCCTGGGAGTCTTATGGAACTCGTTTTATTTGTCCCCTGGCATAAATAGGTTGGCTAACCTGGTTGATTGGATTATTTGGCTGAAAATTATATTCTATCAGAACACCTGTGATTTAGTCAGATTTAGAAAGTAAATACATAAACAATAATGCCAAAACCATAGAACAGCTTAAGATAACCAAATGTCAGATGTCATGAACTGACTAATCCTTTTTTTTTAAGGATGGTGAATCATCAAATGACATCTTCCGCTCTGGGTGGAGCGGAAGGGCGTGTCAGATTCTTACTGACAAAAACGCGTTCCGGGGCCGTGGTGACTCTTTCGAACAAATTCCGCAACCCTGGCGGCCAGGCGGGTCTTACTCTAGCGGGCCCCGTCATCTATGCCGACATCTCTTTGAGGCGCGCGTGGAACACAACGCGCCATCGACCCGGTCCTGGTGGTGATCGGACAGCGAGCCACCCAACACTCGCCGTCCGCAGGCCCGCGCCTACGGTGGCCGGGGATCGAACTGACTACTCCTGCGATATCGTCTACGTTGCTGACGGTACCGAGGCGTGGCGGCCCACTGTGGGAATGTCTGCTCGTGAGTCGCCCGTGGCTTATGACAATTTGCATTTTTTTGCTGTCCGTACCGACAGAATGGCTTAGATTCAGGGTATAAGTTAAAAGCTTATGTATAACTATTTAATAAGAATCGATTGAGAATAGTCAATATAACAATTACTCAAGCTCGTCAAGCTACCTCGCTTGACGAGGTACCCTTAAAAAACAATTTAAAAATAAACTTTCCTTCACAAGCATTGGGATCACAGGCAATTATTTTTGTATGACTCAAAATATCATTGCAGCCCATTTACCTATAAAGACCCGTTTTGACTAAAACTGATCTTCGTCAGATTCAAATTCGAATTTAGAACCCTGTTTCGTTGCTGTCAAATAACAGCAACAAAACAATGTACTTAATTTTTTTTTTAAATTGGCGTCAAATAATTGGCGTCAGTTACATGTATTTATTGATTTGCATTGTTAGCGGGCTTTAGATCGCTGTATCTCCATGCCTTGCAC
The DNA here is from genome assembly GCA_002192655.3 of Mamestra configurata. NCBI lineage: Eukaryota > Metazoa > Arthropoda > Insecta > Lepidoptera > Noctuidae > Mamestra > Mamestra configurata. The sequence goes on from NDFZ01004376.1 coordinate 51,419, forward strand.
CGCTGAACTATCCCGCGGCAGTGGCCGTGCTCCGAAACCTTTCTTTTCTCCTCGACCACGCTTCTATATCCACTAATTGCTAACAAAAACATCGCGTGCAACTTTCTGACCTGTAACGGTTGTGATCTACCGTTCGCGTTCTACTGCCCAGTTGTGTACTGCTCCTATTTAAATTTAATCATATTCATACTTAAATATTATTAAAGGAGTTCGTGGCTAACTAATAACAGCCGCACGGGTCGATCTTCAAAGTTAAGCAACGCTTGAAGACGTTGGTCTACGAGACTCCTCCGTGTCTCAAAACGTACGTTAAGCCGTTTTTCCCGGCTGTCATTTATAGACCTTTCGCAGTGGTTAGATATTGTCAGAAGCCAGAAAATCTGACGTCAGTCTTGCCAAGGAGTACCGTGTTACCTGGGACCTCAGTAACAGCTAAATCCGGTTTGACAGGAAGCGACCATAGTCGGGAAAAGGCTAGGTAAATGATGATGATGTAAGTTAGAAATGTAGGACCAAAACGGGCAAACCTACTAAACTTGGGCCAGGCTCAGATGGGATTAGCCGTGGATTACGGAAGTCGCATCTGTTCCCGCGATCCCCGGCGTAGGTGGGAGATGGAACACCGGGGTGGTTTTAGTCAGTAAGAGTCTGACATACATCCATGAGGATTTCCCCCCGACATAAAAAAAAAGGCTCAGATGGGATTGGGCAGGTCAAGTCAGTTGTCAGTTTTGCACCTGAAAGAAGTCTCCGCGCAATGGGTCCCTGAAGATAAAAGGTGCCTAGAAAGAACTGGCGAGATGGTTTAGGCCATTAGGATTGGTTCAAGAAGGCCTGGCAAAAGAATATCATGAAGGATTTGGGGGATGCCTTTGCCCAGCAGTGGGACAGCAACGGTTGAATAAAGAAAAACCGTTAAATGAAGAAAAAATTGGTTGATTTTTTCCAGTCCGATAAAACAAATGATTAGTGCTTGTTAACGGACAAACGGATCAGCCTGAATATGATTAAACTCTAATTGGCGCCAAACCGTTAACTTTTCATTTGCACCTTTCCCGCTTAAGCTTTCAAACGCTCAAACATACCCTCAGGGTACAGTCACGTTGTAAATTAACTTTGGGAGAAATCAATATCGTAATAGCTAAAATATTGTCCAACGTAACCTGTAATCATTTGGTGCTAGTGACCTATCAGCGGCTACATCGCTACTACATTAATTTGAACATCCATTGCTGCTTTTGTCTGTGGTCCCTTAACACAAGTTGGTTTTCAGCCGGCGATGTATGCGTGATTATACGATGGAGTACTCCAATTTTCTTTTCGTTGCTGAGTGAAGGGTACAGTACGTTTCTCGTTCGTGAGAAAACCCCTATGGCGACAAACGTGGTACATTATGAACTGTGTAGTTAGGTTTTTTTCTTAATTTTAGTACCGAATCGTCACGTATTACATGCGTGTAAGCACGTGGGTAAGAAAGGGCAGAGTAGGTAAGAAAGGTCGATGTTATAAAGAGGATGGATTTTTTTTTTCGGAATGTGTATTATTGTTTGAGAACCAAACTTTGCTCAGACTATCGCTCAATATTTGCCAATATTGGGTAGTGGGGTTTCTTAAAAATATCCTTTTATTTTTCACTAATTAAATAAAATTAGAATCTACATGTCATCGGCTTAAAAGATCGAACATAGGATAGTAATTTGAAGTCTTTTTTAAGACATAAAAAACAATGTACATCCATAATTACCTACAGCTTAGAATCTCAGATCATTACATCATTATACATTTGAAAAAAGAACGTAATTTTAAAGTAACAACCATAAGCAAGCCATCGGTCATAGAGAAGTATCTCTAGCCCCGCCCTACGTACCGAGTTACGCGGCACGGCCTCATCAATTGATAACTCCCAATCGATTTAAAATCGATAAAGAATCGATACATTATCGATACTAAGTGATTTGTGTTTCCGCTACCGGTGTTCACTTGCTTATTACTTGGCTAGCGATGTGTAATTATAATATTTTGGACACTTTACAACCCCAGGCAGGGTTTGTATTGTGTAATTACATAAATGTAATTGTAAGATTTATTGAATCATTAGCCTAGTTTTAATTGTAATACTGCAGTTATTAAAAAGTGCTGTTATGGCCTGAAGTTACGCATTTATATTATCAAACCCTTCACATGAGTATCCTCAAAAGCTTTTGATTTCTTTACATCAATCATATTAACATCCTCTGCAGAAAGTTTTTGTGGTTGTTTAAGGTACTTACGTAAGCTACGGTAATTTAATAAGTAGGTATGCATTACTAGACAAAACCAGGTAACTCTGACCATAGGTTTAGTTCTTGTATTTTTAAGGAGCTTTCGTACTCGTACCCCTCTAATTTCAATACATTTTAATAAGCTTTTGACTGTCGCTGATATGATATTGCGATTTGAATTTGAACGGTTTTAACTACGAGTTCGCCTTCTTGTCTTTGGATTGAAGTAAAGCAGATCGGATACCATCATTCATCATGGAGTTGGGTTAGGTGCAACCAGCTATCACATACATAAGCATGTATCAAACCTAACAAATTGTTTCAAAAGATTAACTATTGTTTTAACTTGATCATTGAGCTCTGGACAAAGTTTCATTCAACAATCGCTATGATTGTCGAAATGCGAAATTGCCAGGTGTTACGTGACATTTCAAAGCCCTTGTCAATTCTATATATTTTCTACTTTTTAACAATCTCGTATAGAATGTCGCTTGTCTATAGCCTCATGCCATACTAATGTCAATGATACAAAATGAAGTCATAAAAAATCTAGCAGTGTCCAGGCGGTCTCGGAATGCTCGCGTGGTGTGGAGGACGCCCGGGGGCGTTCCCACCGCCTGCGACCGCGCCGCCTGCGCAGCTGAGCCCAGACAAAGTAACGAAACTGTTTGCACGATACCTGCAGAGATTTTATTAGCTGGGAATTTTGAGATCGAGGCGTTGAGTCCCTTGGATGGGACAAGCCTGGTCTATCTATCTATCAGGGTTTGGATCACGCACTTAGTCCTTATGTTAGACCATTGTGAGTAAGCCATGCGGCTGATATTTCAACTAGCCAAGCCTGGTCGATGTGACGACACTTCGAGGAAGCTTTATGTTCAGCTATGGACTACTTCATGGCTGAAGTAGGTATTTAATTCAGGTTGAGCTCTGAAGTCACCTTCAGATGGCAACCGAACTCGCCCATTCTTGACAAGATTCGAAAAGATGAAATAGACAGAATCCAATTTACCGAAATCTGTGTTCTCTTAACTTCGTCAATGGATGCTAGCTAATATTAACTTCTAAACGAATATTAAATTGACTTGCCCACGGCCTCTCGTGACGAATCCTTCAAGAACCGACCTTTTTCCGAGATATTAGGTATTTGGCTATAGTGTAGATCTGTACTTACTTCTAGAAACCCTTACAAACAATCAAAGAAGCAGCAGGTACTAGCTGGTCAAATAAATATTGTGGAAATTAAAATTTTGGCACAACATAATAAACTTATTGTCGTGATCAGAACAAAATTATTAACCTACCTCAATTTCAGGGGTCGTTTGTCACAACATTTTCTCTTTGCCAACTAGTCGTATATTAGTATCTCCTGTAAAACGGGTGACATTCATGATATATGATCATAGTAATGAGAATCAGTACAAAGCAATTTTCTCGACTCGATCCATTTAGTTTGAACGCTGCGTTAACGTGACTGATCGAGTCTGGCTCTCTCTGAGGGACAACGAATCACCCAAGATATTGTGGTTATTAAGAAGTAGAAAGTTTTTAGTACAAACTTAATGGTGTGCCATTGTTCGGGAAGATGATGGACCTCATGAAGAAGTTTTTGAAATAGTTATCCCAATCTTAACCAATATTAGAAAGTGAGAATTTTTGTAACGCTTTCACACCTAAATCGCTGAACCGATTTTGATGAGCTTTGGTGCAGAGATAGATGTGACCCTGGATACGTTATGGTTATACGATATTTTTGTTTGCGTAAATATATTATAGCGCGAGCGAAGCCTGATTAGTAATTATAATAGGTATGTGTCGATTATGAGCTTCCTGTATCGCAGATTTGTGGATCAAACAGTGTACTAGCCTGAAATTGATACTTTTACACAATGAAGGCAACGACTCAATATCAATTTATTAATGTGTAGATAATTTAATGCATATAGCAGCGGAAAAAACCGAAAGATACCCATCAACTTAATAAAATTCAAAACATTAAACTTAGAAGTTCTGTCCAAATTGCTTTGACAGTATCCCTGCACACGGGTCTCCGCTCATTACAACCTGAGGCATTTCCTATTAAATTAGGCTCTATTACTCCGTCAACCCAACTTTCACTTTCAGAAGCACACGACCTGCCATCCAAATCCCCTTCCTTTCAAACGGCAATAGACGGACGTAGATAATTTTAATCCTATTAATATGTCAAGTGGCTCAATTATTTAGGATCCCCCAATAACAGGTGGCGACGCCTGAAGACAGAATATATGGTAATGAAGCGCTAACCTGTAGTCACGCCATTTTGGATATCGAGGTCTAATGCAACAAGTGGGTTGACCATGAAGGTTGGTACGTTCAGCCGTGTGTCCCGAAGTTACAGCAATTTCATTTTAACTTGCGTTGGAGCGTCATGTTGCGAAGTAGGTTTGTATTCAATGCAAACAGCGATCCTGGTGTCAACCTATTAAATATTATTATTTTCGCTGGTAAAGTTGAAAGCAGAATACAAAAAGGACCTTATTAGAACCTTCGTCGTTAAATATTAGAGCCCTAGAAGCCTGCTTTGAAGAATGTCGTTGCAAGTGGCTTAACATCAAGGAGAAAATCTTGGTCTTGAGGTTGTAACGGTTAACTTGGGTTAAGTGAGTATGAAGTAAGCTGTCTATCCGTCCAATCAAGGTGTGCACTTCAGTTCACACTACCTAAATTTTCACGGGGGGTTTTTTAGAAAACACTGGCCGTTATATTTGAGAAAACGGTTAGTATGATGCTTTTATAGAAATCTACTCAGCCGTATTCAAATAATTGAGAAGATAATAAAATAAATAAAATGGCGATTGATAGAACAGAATTTGTGTTGAAACCACATTCGCCCCTCAGGAGAACTTGTGACTTGGGCCAAAGTGTAAAGAAATTATGTCAGTTGGATTAGCGCTTTCTAAAATATCCATCAATTATATACATCGAAATCCTAACAAATACACAAATTCAATAACGTTTTGATTACCTTCCTTTTGTTTGCAATAATGGCCAACGACCATCTATGCCTTACAGAAGCCAATAAAAAAGATACAAAGAAAAAATAATATCTATTATTAGGTGCCTGCTTTGATTACTTGAATAAAATTAATTTAAAAAATCCTAAGTTAATCAAGTTTTCATTCATCTTCGATTAAGCTATTGAACTCATTAAGTTTGACAAAAGGAAAGATTACATTTGTAATATATTCATGAATACAACACAAATGAATGTGATAGATTGTATCGATTCGTTGAGATGTGTTAGTTCATCGAAGACAGATTTTTAAGGTTTAAAGGCCACGGAATCTTTGCTAACAGAAATGATTGATTGAATAGTGATGATTCTAGTAATTTGGCATTGACCATCGCGTAGATGAAAGGTGTGTACGATTCAAATGATGACTAAGACAGGAAATAAAAAGCTCTGGGTTCATTGGGTTTAAACAATTATCTGTCGGAACCATTCAAGCTCGTTAATTAAATAACTCATATTTTATAGAAGAATTCCCATGAAGGTAGCAACAGCAAGGTCAATGCTCGGCCGGCACGGAGGCATGGCGACTACTGACCGGCAGCCGACCTCCAATCATATCGAAAAACGAATATTTCAATCCCAAGGATCTTCGCGTGCCGCCAAATGCTACCGATTACCAGATTCCTTGACATCGACCAAATACCAAGACCTACCCCGTCCCCCGCACGCCACAAACCTAACGAGAAAGAAGAGAACATGGGCAATTTTCGAGAGGTCTTGAAATGTTGGTTGATCCTTTTGAATTTTTAGGATAATCGTTCCGAATTTGAAGCAGGACTGTCTGGTGTCACTTACGGATTCCATTCTCACGAATGAAGTGAATGTAGTAGAAATTAGTCATTCGTTCCCAAAGTTGAGCATTGCGTTGAGCACGAATGGCTCGGGGCGTTGATCAGACTGCGTTCCTTTTTGAAAAATGGTTGGTCGTGCATAATTCAGTAGGCTGATATGTAATTTAGATTGTCTATTCTGCAGTTGCCGAGCAATTTTTCAGCTTGTTAGCTGGGAAGAATACTGAATCAATCAAACTTGTAATATTTCACTGATGATTTTGGTGATGCCAGCAGAAGGTTATTGCGCGATTACTTTATGTGTCTGTTACATACTTGGATATTTTTTTAGGTAAGTCGTTGGTAGGTACTACAGCAATCCTAGGAAGACAATATTTTTTTGGAAAAAAGAAACAGACAGATTAACGCGATAGTCTGCGCAAATGAATCTGTGGATGTGGCAAGTTTTCAACAAAAGCCTATCACACAACAATCTCGTGTGAAAGTGTTGAATCTATATTCATAACGGTCGTGATATACGGCGGTATAATTTGGCTGATTGCAGCCCATCGGCCTATTGTTACCTCTCGGGAACAATGAACATAGTGCAGACCACGATTTTTGTGAAATTCCAAACTGTTGATGCGTTAGAAAAGAAATAAAAGTGTAATCTTTTGATGTGTATGGGAAGCTTTCTTTGTTGAGATTTTAGAAAGATCTATCATCATTAATAGATGGAGATTATTGCAGATTTTGGAAAACAAGTTAAGAGAAAGTATTTCGACTTGGAACTGAAGTAGATCCAGTGTTAAAATTGAGTGTTGAGTTTGATAACTATTTAGAAGCCACCTTTTCAACAAGTTAGGCGACCATGAATGACCAGAGGCTCCAGACAAAGTGCTATTCTATTAGCGAATGCGATTGTCGAAATGCCAAAATTTAAGGGATTGATCACGTGCCATTTCGACAGCGTTTGTCCATCTCATACACTTTTGACGTTTTGACAATGGCCTTTGCCACGCAACTGCTAACATTATGTCACTTGTCAAGAGACTCAGCTCCGATCTCTTGTCAGCTAGTACTGAATTATGATGAGTGTTTATCGAAGGGGATTCCACTTATTTGCCTGTTGTCTTAGCTAGCATATGTTCACCAGAGGATCCAGAGGTATTTATAGGCCTGTGCGGATGACAAACGGAGACCTACAAGGTGATCCTGCAACAAAACAAGCATGCAAAACTAGGTCACATTCTCAAAAAAAGAATCACAAGCCGCAAAAGCAATTAGCAAAGGTGTCGTTTCCCGGTAATACTCCTTCGATTACTTTTAATACCACTGCAAAGTGCACAAAGGGCGCCGCTGTCAAAACATGAGCATTCACAGGTTCCCAAACTCTTTTTTTCCGATTTTTTTTTTCGTTTTGCAGGTGCGGAATGTTTGTGAAAAAAAAAAAGATTTTTATGACGGCGCTTGAGGTTACCTGACGGCGCTATACAAGAGGCACTCAAGAAATAAAAGTGTTTACGAAATAAAATTCTGTAGTATTTATTATGGCGCTAAGGATCTGTTCGGAGTTCGGACCTACCACAGGATAATTAGTTATGGTGCAATGTTGCTACGTACAAAATGTTTTATTATTTTGTCCTTCATTTCAAATTGTGAAGCTTTGTTCTGACTTCATGTTAGGGGTGGTCCTGAAAAGTGATTTGACTGAACTTGATTGCAATTTTATAAATGTAGGGACAATCACTTCGTAAGTCTGGGATAGCTTAAATTAAGTAAATAAAAATCTTAACTGCGAAAGTGAGTTTGTTTCACTTTCACGTCTAAATAGCTGTACCCATTCCGATGAATTTTGGCACAGGGATAGTCCATAGAGACCGTTATAAGCTACTTTTAATTGCGAAAATAGACTGAACGCGAGCTAAGCCGCAAAAGGAAGGCTAGTACTTAATAAATAAATGTCTAAATGTATGTGTATTTTTAATGAATAAAAAAATAACACTATTAGGTACTCATGGTTAGGGTGAATATAATAGCGATACAGCAAATGACATCAAACTATTGGTTTCATCTTACACCCACCCCATTTTTTTCTACCTGTCAATATCGGGTTCCACCCAATTCAAATGATGCGAAACTAACACGCGTTACTAGTAAACCGTTAGTAAGATTACGTACTATTGTACTTTTTTTTTAAATTCTCGTGAGCACAAATAACCACCATTCAGCCTACTCTGTGGGCTATTCGATTCAATCCGTCGGTGGTCCTGGCATTATTGTTGATGATCTGTTAAGTTGCCATTGAAAAAATAAATTAAAATTGTATGTGTCTGCAGTTTGTGCTTTTAAAATCTTTGAGTGGAGGTGTTAATAATCTAGGGGTTTCCTTGACTAGTTCGAGTAATACATACAGCAAATAAATAACTGGCGTAGTTGGATATGTGTAGAATAGAAGAGGATTCAATTTGCTCGGCTTTTTAGGTAGAAGTATGCTAGTCAAACTCCACCAGTGTGAGTAACTTATATGTAGAAGGCCCACCAAGATCTCTCAACAAATATATATGTATAAAACAAAGTCGGGTTAGTTACACCATTTATAATAACTCAAGAACGGCTGGTCCGATTTTGAAGATCTTTGTTTTGTTGGATTTGTCTTTGCCCTGAATAGCAGAATAACTATTAAAATATTGGAACATTTTAGGGAAAAAAAATATGTAGATAGTAGGTACAAAAATAATTTTCGAATTGAACTCCATTTTTGATAACTTGCATGACAAAAACAAAACATGGCAAAAAGTATTCTGAGGCTGTACGAAGTTCGCCGGGACCACTAGTAGAAAATGAAGAAAATGTTTTACAAAATGCGTGAAAATATAAATAAGAGACCAAAAAAATTGTTTGGTTGTTCTTATTCAAAAGTGACGTCACTAAAAAATGGTGTCAATGTTTGGCCCCGCGTGAAGTCGAAAATCGATGGTAAATCAACAAAGCGCCGCGCGCCACTCTTGCGCAGATCAGCGGACGAGACGGCTACTGCGACAGAACGAGCTTGGTACTTTACTGATTTAAATGTGAGATGACATGGTTTTGCGGATTTTAAATATGGTGAGAGGAATCTATATGAATAAATTATTGAAAGCCTTTTGCTTTATTCAAATTTGTTTTTTTGCTTGAAAAGTTAACACATTCTTACTTATTAGCTTCAAGTGACCTCCGTGAAAATAGCAATGGCTACTTATATTTTTGTCCGTAAAACAAAATCTGTGAAAACAAATTATCTGCACTTATATTCGTGACAATTTAAAAAGATAAAGATAATTTTATTTGTCAAAACATGCGTATACATGCAAATTTTGCATGCAGGATGTCACAATATTAATCTTTCGTACGTACATGTTTCACCCATAAGGCGTACAAATTTGATAAAATTTACAAAAAATATAAAAACTAAATTAAAATTAAATCTTAAAAACTAAAGGCACTTCAATCCAAGTATGTCAATGTCAGTGTCAACATTGATATGTCAGTCAAATAAATTCATTATAAAATGTCACAAAAACTAAGTATTCATAAAATAAAAATATCAAATAGTGTCATTCAAAAAGTCATTTACATTATAATAACACTTGTCTGTTAATAAATCTCGAATCTTTTTTTAAACAAATTTACCGACAATGCTTTAAATGACTGTGGTATTTTATTATAAATTTTAGGAGCCATACAGAAAACGCTTTTTCCCATTAACGCAGTCTTTGACGTATGCGAACACAAGACGAAGAAGTCAGATTTGACACCAGGATACAACATTGCTTTACTGGTAAGCATGAAAGAGACATGAAATAAATCTCTTTCGCAATGGTGGTAAAGCGATCTTCTATCCCTCTCTACTCAGTTTTCAAAGCCGACTTCGTAGATTATCTTATCACGAATATAACAACATCTATATTGGGGTCGGGTTTCAGTCAAACTGGAATCAGCTGAATACCAGTATTTTACGTGGAGCGGCTGCCTACCAGACCTCCACAACCCATAAACTGGGTAACATGGTATTCCTTGGCAAGACTGGTGTCAGATTAGCTTCTGACTATCCGTAACAACTGCCAAAGATCTACAAATGACAGCTGGGACCAACGGCTTAACGTGCTTTCCGAGGCACGGAGGAGTCTCGGTATGAATATAACAACATTATTCCAAATTTTCAAGTATCAAAACTGTTTTCCCGCCCAAACCACGAGACGGTCAATATGCAAGGCACAGGGTTGTCACACCTGAGCTAAGCAAACATCACCACTCATTGTGTTACGACAGTACAATAGCACAATAGGATTATGTGTTAGCCAAAAAACCTGAGCCGCTAGCCGTACCGAATTGTGAGTTTCTTAATGCACTTATTATCCCTTTAAAGCTTTAAATCTGATGCGAATATGATACTGTTTAAAGTAATTTTGCGTAAAGATTTTTATGGTAGTTGTTTTTTATGGGGCAGTGTATTTATACTTTAAAAAATATTGTTCAATCTTTAACAATGAAATCGATATTGTTGTAATGGTTTCTACAGTTCTTTCTATATATATTTTTTTATGTTTTTGCACCTTATTATGCAGTAGCTAAATGGTGAACACGAACAGGCGATTCTGGAATAGTGTAGGTCAGTTTCGATTGAGCGATCTGTGTCATGCTTCCTTGCACCGTAGTCAGTACAGCTTCTGACCTACCCGGATTTTTTAACAACTAAAACAATAAGTATACTTCTTGAAAGCGCTGAAACAATATTGCTCAAAAATCGAACGTTTTTTTTTCTTCTCAGATCTCATATTATAGGTATGTATAACGGCGGTCGTTTTGGGGGACTGTTATGTAAAAAGTGCTGGCACTCAGATTAATTTGAATTTGATCTTGAATTAGGGCAAATCGGGGATCCCCTGCCGAAGTGCTGGACAGCCCTAGCAGTCGGCAGGTAGGCGCCGGGCGTTGCCGGCGCATCTCGCAGTGCTATTGTTTTCAAAACGTGCGCGCTACCTGCGCTTTGTACGATTATACACTTTTTTATTTAAGATTTTTTTTTATTATTGAGAGACTTATGAAGAATTGGCGTTATGATGCGACTGATTTTTGTTTTGGCTGTAAAATAAAATTTCTTGCTTTTTTGTTCGTTATTTATTGTGGTTGTTTGGTTCATTACGTTTTGCGAGTGAATGAAATATTTTAAGTAATAAAAAGTTTTAAGCCTTGAGATGGTGGAACCTACGGCCGAGAATAAATAGCATGGTGCAGTTGAAATAAAATTAAACAATTACCAATTTGATGTAGGTACTTGTATCGCAGATTCTAAGGTACAGATTAATTGAAAGCATTAAACAGTCAAGTAAATGAGAAAACCATTTAAGCCATAATTTCTTAAGCGTAGTGCTAAGTTTAAAGGTAGTTAGTCGCGGAATTTACGTTGCATTCGGTTTCATACAAAAGTCCTGTTTGTGCCACACGGCGTCGTCAAATGAGTTGCCTGCTGACTCACGCGCATTATATCAACCGGATAGCGTTCGGGGTGTGTCGTCCATATAAGGTATAGAACTGGCCACATATCAGTTTTCCCTAATTTAGTGGATTTACCCAGCTTCTCTTTCTCTTTCTGACACCTTCTTCTAATGCTTCGTAAATTTATTCAAAATAGTTTTATGGATCCATTGCAAACACCCCGTAGAAACGTTGGATAATAACTGAAATTACGTCCATCCGTCTGGCAGCCTAACCGAATTTCAGTTGAACGTAAATTGCGCAACTCAAAATACGTATCACACGTCTCACAAACTTACGCGCGTTTGGCCTCGCCCTTAAGTTTTATTTAATTAATGTTTTTGTTTAGACGTTTTTCGTTTACATGAACTTGGTTGGTTGGTGGTTATTAATAGTAACACTGCTTATGTACATATTTGTATTTTAAAAGGAAGTACTACGGTTGAGCAAATAAATATAACAAAATTGTTGTTGTTTTGATTGCTCAATCAATTGCCGAGTACTTTGACTTATTTGGGTGCGCCGATAAAGTGTAAATATTCCGGGTTGCATGTTACATTTATTTATTTATTTATTAAGTAGGGCACACCAACGACATATTTACAATTTAAACAAAAAAAAGGAAATTATAAGTATTGAATTCTGTGCAAATACATCACTTATAGGTATGCACAACATTCTCTATGAAAGATTAACAATTCATTAGTACATTTGTAACAAAATAATAATAATTAAATTTAAACAACGCATTAGAAAATAAAATAAATTACATTTTATACAATTGTTAAAAAAAAATGTCGTTTATAAATAAAAGATGTTAAATACAGGTATGTCACATAGCGAATAAGTTATACAATAAAATAATTAAAACAATTTCAAAAGAACAGTTATTGTAAATTAAATTAAATTCGAAACAAAAAGAAATCAAGTACAATAGAAAAAATTACAACAAATTAAAGTACAGACGCCAGCACATCAAGCTGAATATTGAAACTGTTAAAATTTTCAAAACAACCTTGAACCTAATGCTATATAGGACGACGAGCACTATCCCGTTTGCACAACGAAATCATAGTGATATTGAGAGGTCAAAAGTCCCCGTGACCGATTTCGCCCGTGGCGTCTAATCTCAAGAGAGTCGCGGGAGATATTATAGTGCATTAGTGTTTGCGCAAACACCAGTACACTCTCTCTCTCATCACTCTCATAATCCCACGAACCGGCGAGAGATTTGGCGCAGGACCAACGGCTTTCCGATGCACAGGGTAGTCAAAGGACTCAAAGCATTTATTTCAATTAGACCATTTACAGGCTCTCTTGAATTGTCAAGGTCGGTCGGTCAAAAAGATAAAGCTCTTTGCACGTTCCACAGCGTAGATCTCTATGGAGAAGAACGTGCAAGAAACTCCACGGACACTCTTTTAAAAATAATATCTTTAAAAGTGTGTCAGTATTCATACCACTAACTTCCAAGCTCCGGGCAGCTGCTGAGTAATTGCGAATGAAAATACCCGAAATCAATTATTGCCCGATCAAAGGGTCGAATTCAGGTCCCTAGTGGGGGGTTGACCGTCTTTTAATTCTGGGCAATCAATAGTGTCTTAAACCCAGTAGCTGGTAAACCCATCCCTAAATACGACAAAGCAACTCAAAACAGTACAGTTTCAGCAGCCGCATAAAACAATGGAACGTCGAACGAGGACCGTCGATCATCCATCGCACATCGAGTTTGAACTGACGTGCATCTCAAAACAATGTTGTACACAAACACAGGAGATCAAGACGGGAAATGATTAATTAGCTGTGCAGCTTCCGCTATAAAAGTCGGTCGGTGCGCTAAACAGCCGGGCAAACTTGTACCTAGGGATGCTACGGAGCAAAATCAAAAACAAAAGACATTTATTGAAAATGCTCAAAAATTTATATAAATATAGTCTCCTAAATAGGGAATATACATGAAAAAATATTTAGTATCCAAACAGTTTATCTAGAAATATATAAAAATATACTAACAGTGAAAATAGAATCGAAATTGACCGAAAAACAAACGAGATATAACTATTTTAAACAAATATATCTGTTCCTCTCGCGAAAACGCTGTTTTCTATGGCAGCTGTATAGGCGTCAGATTTGGTATCGGACTTCTCTTTCTAATTGTCAACTTTGAAGCTTAATAACTTCAACACTGAAAACGGTATTTTAAAAATTCTTTCATAATTATTTGCTAGAGATAATAAGTATTTTATTTTGCAAATAAAAAAATGCATGCATATTCCCTATTGTCCTGTGTCCTAAAGTAGCGCAACAAACTCCCCAGCTGCAGATCTGTCTGTTAAGTTCGAGCTTCGACTCCGACTCCGCTAAGAGAACTTACGCACTACTACCGATCCGAACCCGATCAGTATCCGACACGGTATCCGTTTTCAAGACGGTCCGTAGTCGTAGAACAATTTGTATGGTAGCTTACGGGCTACACTCGATTTCCGTCATCCGATTTCTCTCCGTCATCCGAGAATCTCCATTTCGGAGAAGATATTGACGGACCGAAGTGGCCATAGTATTGTTTGTAACAGTTGCGCTCTACGTCCGTCCCGAATCCGAGCTGCGTCTGTGAAAAGAAGCAGGGGGGCCGGGTGCCGGGGGCTGTCTGTAGCGGCTGCACGTCAAATAACGTCTGAATCACGGATTTGATTCGGAGGTAGTGCGTAAGCAATTTCCGAGTTCGGTCCAAGTTTTCTCGGACAGTATTTTGACGGATACTGATCGGGTTCGGATCGGACGTAGTGCGTAAGTGCTCTAAGTCGAAACTTTTATTTATATTACATCTTCCGACTTCGGCTCCGACACTTTTAAAATTGGTTTGAAGCGGAAATCAAAGCATAGATAATGTGTATGAGCAGGTTTAAGCATGTCGCGTGGGCAACCCTCATCCAAACGTGTTGTCTGACGTCGATTACTCTTTCGCCGACCTTAGCACATCACTTTTCGGCCACCACCTTCAACTCCGATTCCGGTTCCGATTGCAAAAACTCGAATTTAAAAACTCCATCTCCGACTTCGACAACCTCAACAACATCCCTACTTGAAACAATGGGTGCGTTCATTTAGTACTACATAGTACCGAAGTCTTGGAGTGATCCTCGGCGATCGTTTTAAGTTGTTAAGTTTTTGGGTACACTTATATTGTAATGAGGATATCCTGGGACATGAGACGCGAGGATGGTCTTTGTTGAATATTTTCAACTCCAAAGTCCATACTAAACGCTCTAAAATTTAGAACGGTATGAATTGGTATTGGATTTTCACACCGATTAAGGGCGTTTTTAGAAAAAAAATTGTTCATATAATTCTCATAGAATTAAACACACGAAAATCCAAGTGAAAAATTAACAGGAAAAGAAAAAAAAAATTTAGGCTTCATCAAATAACTAGGTTAAGGGGTCACCATGCAAAAAAGCCGTAAACAATACTATTTATCATTTAAACATTACTTCACTACCATTGCAAATCTTTGCACAACCCATGTCGGCAAAAAGTTAAACAAAGCAATAAAAAACAAATGCCTTTAAAAATAATTACTACTGTCACTTAACGACGAGGTATTAAAAATTGATTGATTTTAAACAAAAGTCAAATAGCCAGTGGCAATACAATAATTACTGTATTGATCTATTATTGTCCAAATATGTATACTTGTATAGCCATTTGTGAACAAACATCGATCGCTACTCTTGTATGCATATTGATTCTACTAATGTTTTAAATGTAAAAAGAACGGAAGGATTTCAACGTTTAAATTTTTGTCAAAATAGGTATTTAAAAAAATATATATTTGAGATGAGTTTGCGCTTGACTCTAGTCTAGGTCATAGATGACAGAGACAAAGTCGACGATGGAGCGAGCTTACCTACCCATTTGCTAATCAATCAAGTCTCAGCGGCTAAACGGATTTCGATGAAACTTGGGAATGAATACTTATTTCATTGAAGGTATTAAAACAGCACGATCTGTGAAAAAAAAAATGGTGGAAAAACAGAGTACTTAGTTGAACGCTTTTGAAGTTATTCTTCTATCCTTGCCACACAAAATGCGGTTTGTACTTGATGACTTCAATTAAATATGGCGGGACTTGTGAGTAATGACACACGCAATTTCTACTGTCTCTTTTTATCACAGATTTTAAAACGCTGACACACCTCATTTTTTTTAGATTTTAAGCAATATTATTTAACTACGTCTTGTCTGTTCTCTAGGTTTAGAGATTAGTAAAAAAAAATCCAGTCAAATTCCCTATTATGCACTGTTTACTTAAAAAAATGTTGAAAAAGATCACCTGTTTGACTCATCGCCCCAAGCTAGATAAAGAACGCCGTGTAAAGCCAATACGAACTCAGAGATAACTGTTCCAAAGAGGGTCAATCAAACCTCACCTCATTGCAGGAGTACCAACATCATAATTTTGTTAATTGGCAACACCAATAATACTGCGCAGAGCTTACGTAAGTGCGACAAGTTCCGAGAATATCTACCGGGAATCTGATATTTTTGGACATAATCGCTATAATTAACAGTTTTGCGTATTTGTGATGGCCATACTCGGATAGTAAACAAATACTGTCTTGGATTGTTGGTAATTCGTCTCCTAATTTAGCTAATAGATGTCTTTATTCCTACGCATCATGTGAAGTCATGAAATGTCTATAAACTTTTCTCATGACTTTATTAGCATGACCAAATAATTCAACGTCGGTAACGTTGAATTATTTAAGGTCCCATCAAAATAGATGGACAAACTTTTACTTTAAAAGTATAAGATATAAGTATCCAATGCGCTTTCTCAACCCTACACCACACACCGGGATTCTGACTACCAGAAATGACTGTCAAAACCTATAAATGATAGCCGAGTACTTAGAAGAAGGGAGCTATCGACCTACAGCATAAATTTAAATATACGTTCCCACTAATTTACCACAGCGTTCAGTACGTCAAACAAAAGATATCCAAGCAAAGAACACACTGATTTAAGTTTGTTTAAATTTTCGCCAACTTATATTTTTTCTAGTATACTCTAAAATTGATTCAATTCATTATTTAGGTCAGAATAAAATTACTTAAATCAGTCTTTTGTTTTGCTTGGATATCTTTGTTTAGACGTACTGAACGCTGTGTTAAAAATTTTCCACCTGTTTTAATGGGACCTTATATTTAAATTTATGCTGTAGGTCGATAGGTCCATTCTTCTAAGTACCCGGCTATCATTTATAGGTTTTGACAGTCGTTTCTGGTAGTCAGAATCCCGGAAGTCTGATGTGTCTTACCAAGGTAGGGCTATTGTTTTTGCCAGTTATTTGATTGTGGTCAGAGAGGATGTTCTCCATGTAAAATACTGGTCCTCGGCTGCAAGTCCTTGACTGGAAGCCGACGAAATTTGGCACACGTGTTTAGAATCAGGTATAGACTAACATATACAAAAACTGTGCAATTCTGACAATATTACATACATCGGGTAGAATTGACGACCTCCTTTTTTGATGTCGGTTAAAAATATGAAATAACCTGTGAGAGCCCAAAAAGGCTCCCAGGAATACTATCCCAACATTATGCTGTGATATTTATAAAAAAAACATAACTCGACTAAATAAAATCATTGTTATTTATGCAAACGAACTTCTAAAATTATGAAATCAAGCCTTTTCATCCATTTCTTAACGTGCCGAAGCCTTAATAGCGTAGTTCAGAAAGTTATTGCGAAAATATTTATTTTGACACAACGCTTTAATGAACTATAAATAAAGAACACATGGCGTGTCCCCTAAAATCCTCATTAATAATATAAATGCGAAAGTGAGTTTGTTTCCTTGTTACAGTTGCACGTCTAAATCGCTGAACCAATTTTGATGAATTTTGTACACAGATTACTTCTTGCAAAAATCTATATTAACGTGAGCAAAGCTGCCGGCAGAAACTAGTGTTTAATAAAAAAAACATCTGGGGGATATCACAATAAACACAATTTGGCATGCGTGTCTGCGGTCGCAACATGTTTCGGACCACAGGTGGACGCTCCTGCCCACCCTCTTTGTGTAATCCCTTAGTCTTCTCACATGACACTCAGGGACACGAGGGTGGGTCAATTCATAATTGATAACCACTGCAAATATAAGTGTTTTGGTCCTCTGTAATCACAAAAAGGGCGCTTTTTGTTGATCCCTAGGAATCATTTTCGTTTGGGGGTCAATTCATTTTCCCGCCATTTTTTTATATTTTTTATAAAACTGAGTTTGCTCTTGACTCTAGTCTAGGTCATAGATGACAGAGACAAAGTCGACGATGGAGCGAGCTTACCCAGAAGAAGCCTGTTCACTCTAATTTTGAAGAGATTAGGGTTGTATGCATTCGGAAACACAGACGCAGGCAGAGTTCCACTCCTTTGCTGCGCGCGTTATAAAAGACGTTTGGAAACATATCAGCAGGTTTGATCCTGTCCTGACCCAGAGTTGCGGAATTTGTTCGAAAGAGTCACCGCGGCCCTGGAACGCAAAGGGCTTTAGAAGGAACACGGATGGGTTTTCTTCCACTCCACCCAGAGCGGAAGAAGTCATTTGATTTCCCATCCTTAAAAAAAAAAAAAAATNATTTTCATAGATGAATTGGCAGGGGACTGTCATAATATTAATCTTTCGTTCATTGTTTATTTATTACAACTTTCAAACAGTAGTCGTAAATAGGCGGGTTTATGCAACAAAGCATTCTTTACCAGTCTTTCTTTGGGTTACAAAGACTCAAACATCCGCTGCTTACAAACTACGGGAAAAATTGAAAGAACTACAAGAGGTACCCATTCGCCGAAGCTTCTTTTCAGAATACCTTACGGCTGTCTGGAAGTCTAGCCAGATGCTGCTAAAACTTACAGTTACTGTATATTAACAGCCTCTTCATTCTTAGATCAGTAAGTATTCAATTACAAACGTGTACAGTAGAGAAAGCTAAAATTTACGGTGTTATTTAAATTTAAATTAATTTAACTTTGTATAATTCAATTTTTAGGGTTTTTTATTTTTTATTATTTAATATGGGTTTGCTCTTAACTCTAGTCTAGGTCATAGATGACAGAGACAAAGTCGACGATGGAGCGAGCTTACCCAAAAGAAGCCTGTTCACTCTAATTTTGAAGAGATTATAGGGTTGTATGCGTTTAATTTAATTTGGGAATTTTAATGTAATATATTTGATTGACATGATTATTTTAATTTTAGTATTTCTGTTGAGTTGTCCGAATTAATGATTAGGTATTTTTATTTTTAATGTTACTGTGCAATGGGTGTAAATTACGGAATATATGAAATTATTATTATTATTAAAAAAATAAAGTCCATGCTCACACATACTGCTCATTCAATTATCACACGGAGCACCTTTAAACAGCGCCTCAGAATGTAAGTAATTGCTCCGACACAAATTGATATTGTGCAAAAACCTCACACTCGTCACGTGGCATCCGATGACACTGTTCCATTCGACGCTAGGGTTGATAAAACTGTCCCCGAGTTTACGTAACAACCATCTAAAACAATAGACACTATTCAACAAACGCCCATTTGAAAACATTACGATACGATGACGTACAAAGCTACGCCCCAAATAAGTAACAATACAAGATTTTGTAACATCTTTTCCAAGCACAAAAATATTACCCTTCTGAGGCAATCTATGACGTTAATAAGAAAAGTTTATTTATGACGCAAACCTTTCTTTTAATCAACTTGATTCCACAGCATTTCGTTACACGACTGTTTAAAAATAAGCCGTTGTGTAATTGCTGACGCAAATACAGTTAGAAAAGGGACAATCCTTTTCAAAAATTTCGCAACCCTAAAATAAGAGCAACCCCTCTGTGTCATGGGCAGTCGTCGTTATGCGTACTACGTAATCCGCATTATATCCAAATAGCCTATAGCGTTCAGCTGCTAACGACACAGATGTCCCGCGCAAATTAATTGGAAATGTCAAGTGCACGAGACCCGACGCCATCTTGTCCCCCTCATTCTTTTTATTTTTTTGTTACGCACGTGGCTTTATTGCGAGACAGCTGGGCGAGAGTGCGTTCACGTACTTGACGTTGGCAACAGTCGCGCAATTGTCCTATCGAAAATATTTTGGCAATTTCCGAACACCTCAAATAATAGGGTATAAATTCGAAAATTATTGCCTTTCTTCATAGCCCTATAAGTATGTAATGCGAGTTAATAAATATCTTGTAGTTTCATGAAATTAATTTTAATAAAATGGGCGTTTAATTAAATTTTAAAACGGTTAGTAACACTGCAATGACATTTGACATTTACGCGGGAAGGTGCATTCGCGAGTTAGACCTGCGTTTGGTTAATGCAATGATAATGGTCTGACCTATTTAATGGTATAATTAAATATCGCCGTCTGTTTCCGGCAATTAGATCGAAAGCGATCACTGTTGAATTCCTTTGTTACATTAAAAAATATATTTTGCTCCTTCCGAACACCTTTACTCACGAATTTGAGCACCTGATGCGTTTCGTTCGCAGCTGATGATCCTAAAGCCACGATATTACAACACCTTGACTTTTCGTTACGGAATTTCCTCCCCTTAATTACATTTTATATGTTTTGGCCAGTTGTCTACGAATAGTGTGTGTCCGTATCAATTTAGTCTTTTTTATTGTGAGTTATGTAGCGATAGCACGAGACTCCAGTCTAGACATTTAAAGGAACAAAGAACAGGAGACCAGTAACATGTTTGGAGAATGGAAACTTTTTATTGAACAGGCAATTAGGGCCGGAAATATATATTTTTGCATCCAATGGGTTCTTAGTAAGAAAAGAAAGAAAGACTATTAACTTATTTCATTAGAATTATCTCTAACTTATCGATTCATTTTTGAAGCAAGTGGGGTTTCTTTTTGTTTCAACAATTTGATTAAAATTAAAAAGTTAAACTTTAGTCTACTTTTGCTAGACTACAGTGTAATTTTAGAAATGGAGTTTAATTCGTTCACACTATTGAAGATTTTTATCAGGACATTTCTACAAAGATGATGCTGCCACATAGTATACATACATAGACGCTGACTTATGTGGACACGGCTTAGTGCTAGATAGGTTCTTAGTATAATAACAGGTTAAGTCCATATCACACATATATACTGTACGTGTGAATTTAATAGAAATTGGATGAGCAAGTTATCAATACATAAGTACAATTTATCGTAGAACAAATATAATCTTATGACGAATGATTGTTTTGCCGATCATAAACAGACGTCGTGTTGGGAAAATGCAAACAATCTCGTGTGAAGTGTACTTAATCAATATATTATTTCTAGCAACATCCAAAGACTTTGAATTCATATTCGCACATTGCCGCGGTAGGCTGCGGGCATGTTGTTTGCAGCGGATTGGTTTTTGTGAAAGATTTTTTTAAGGGAGAGTATTCTGTCCTTCCTGGGGAGATACTAAGTTTGGACTTGTATAACTGGCTTTGAGTTTCACGCGCGCCTCAAAGAGATGTCAGCATAGGAGACGGGGCCCGCTAGTGCTGGCACTACCGGCCCCGTCTCCTATGCTGACATGCATACCGCCTCCCTGGCAGGCTCTGGAGCCTGCCAGGGAGGCGTTTTTTTAATTTGTTCGGAAGAGTCACTACTGCCCTGGAACGCAAAAAGCTTTAGAAGGAACACGGATGGGTTTTAGTCAATAAGTGTCTGACACGCCCTTCCACTCCACCCAGAGCGATAGCAGTCATTTAATGATTTCCATCCTTAAAAAAAAGGGTCACACTCTCTAAAACTACAAAACTAAGAAACAAAATAATATTTTTTCTGAAAAATTTTGAATTGTATCCATGTCCCCTATAATACGCGATTGTTAGTAGTTATTGTTAGTTAAGTTATTTATTAGCCCATTTACATTCAGGGCAGGTTCAAAACTGTACCAATAATACGACCAATAACAGCACTGATA
Source organism: Mamestra configurata (assembly GCA_002192655.3). Lineage (NCBI taxonomy): Eukaryota > Metazoa > Arthropoda > Insecta > Lepidoptera > Noctuidae > Mamestra > Mamestra configurata. The sequence goes on from NDFZ01004376.1 coordinate 73,021, forward strand.
CCAAGTTCGAAGATTGAACTGAATGTCTTCAGAAAAGAGTTGTAACATACGACTTATAATTATTGTGGAAATAGAATGAATTATTTGTTCAAAACTGAATTCAGCAAAACCGAGCATGAAAAAAAAAAAAGTATTGGAACATTTATCGTTCTTCTGATCCAAAAATCCTAACCACCGAAAAAGAAGAGGTCTAAGAGCTCTGCCTCATTAAGACACCACAGCGACGTCACCAGCGGCGCAGGCCTGGCTACTCTCGCGTCCGAAGGTCGCCATAATTATGTAGTGGCCATGACGTCGAAGAAATCGACATTCGAAACGTCCAAAATGGCGGCCGGTTGGCAACTGAGTGAGTGAGGTGCAGTTTAAACGTGTACATTATAGTGGCAATGTGGCCAGGCCGCCAGAGTATCCAGACGCCTTGTAGGGAGCCCTAGCTCGTGGCCACGCTTTCAAATTAGCGACGTTGCCAAACCGTCGCCAAGTTAAATAGGTAACATACATTTCAATATTAACTGCTTGGATACGTAGCCGGCGAAGTCGCCATGGCGTCTTAATCAGGCAGAGCTCTAAATGGGCAATTTTATAGACTGAGGTCCTGGTGAGAGACTCCCAGGTGAGAGTTGACAGACCTCCCTTGGCAGCTCTGGGACCTTAGTCGATTAGAGCTGTACCTAATGAGGTCAGATTGTCAACTAGATTTCAACGTCTATATTTCAAAAGAAGAATACGTCGATACCCGCTCCGCTCACCACCATACCCGAAGCCAGCAGTCCGTTGGCCCGCGTTCTAAACAAGAAACAAACACGTTTGTTAGCCGCGTGTGATATCATCACATTCAGCGCCATATGTGGACGATTGTCCGTGCCGATTGTAAACACTATCGTCTCTCCGTACGCACCTGTATTGTGCAGCTATACGATTGTGATGACTTTGGCATGTGTTGAAAACTTAGATGCCATGTGTTTTATTGTTAATGGTTGGTAGAATGCGTTGTAAGGTTAACAGGTAGAAAATGGTATGTGAATGTCCCCGGAATATGGAAAACTCCGTAAGATTGTAAAAAATCTTGAGAGATAACTCTCGATAAATTTTCAACTGAACATTTGAAATACTTTTTACGCACCAAAACTTGAGTCTATATATAATCTTTCGAAGTCATTCCGAGAAGTTGTGGAATAGCAAGTAACGAAACGTTAAGTAGATACAAGTTCAACATTCTAACCTCGACGACGAAGTCCCGCTGTAGGGGCTGCGGGGCTCCTATTTCTGTCTGCAGGGTTTAAAGGAACCTGACATGAATGGCATGAAGGGAGCAAAATTCGCTCGCTCACTCTAGCTCCCGTCATACCTTTCGAACCTAACCTATCCGCGTCGGGGAGCCCTAAGCTCCCTGTGTCCTATGTTCCTCTACTTGGCTAGGCAAGTAAATCCGATAAATTGTAAAACCGTACATTGATTAGTCGCCAACATGTCGTCAGTTTATGTCGGTTGACAAATTTTCTCGGAATAACTTCGAGCGATTATAGACTATCAAATTTTGATATCAAAAGTATTCCAAATGTTCAGTTGACAATTTATCGAAGTTTTACAATCTCTCAAGATGTTTTTCATCTTACGAAGTTTGCATTTATCCGGTGACATGAGTAACAGAAAAATGGATAGACTAGATGCATTCATAACTGGTACAATTGGAATGCATATCGTCTTTGTAAACAGTTAGACTGGCCTGTTGGTCGAGTGGTTAGTGACCCTGACTGCTAAACCGGAGGTCGTGGGTTCGATTCCCACCCAGGACAAATGTTTGTGTGATGAGCATGATCATTTGTTCCGTGTCTGGGTGTAATTTGTCTATAATATGTATATATTTAGAAATATATATCTAAGTATGTTTATCAGTTGTCTGGTTGCCATAGCACAGACTCTGCCTACTTTGGGATCGGATGACCGTGTGTGAGTTGTCCCAAGATATATTAGATATATATATATTAGTTGAAGACCATGAACCTTACAAATCCAAATCCTGATTTAAGTATGGAGATTTAGTAACTACAGTACTAGGAAGACTGATTATTATCAGTGAAAGGAAATGCTAACTGGGTAAACTGGGATGTGAAGAAAATCTGTTTGAGAAAAACCAATGAATGATCAGTAAAAGATTGATTTTATATTAAATAAAATCAATGTATTTCACTGAACGGGTTTAGTGGAAGATCGTTTTAATACTTTATATACATATAACCAGAAAAGGTAGCAAACCATGGTTGAGAAAAGCAAGAAGCCGATTTCTTGCACTAAACAAAACACAAGATTTATTTCAAGTACTCTACACCTTTTACAATACTGGGGGCCTTTAGGCCAAGTTTTACAATCACTGGGGAACTTTAAGCCAAGTTTTACAATCACTGGGGTCCTCAAGGCCAAAGTTTTACAATCACTGGGGACCTGTAGGCCAAGAATCAGAATCAGGGTGAATAAGTCAAAGTCAAAGTCAAAACGTTTATTTCAATTAGGCCATTAAACGGCACTTTTGAACGTCATCGTTTACAGTTCAGTAAAAATAATAGAATTACATTAATAAAGTGACTCTACTGTCCATTCGGAAAGGTAGATTCTTATGGAGAAGAACGGACAAGAAACTCCATAGTTACTCTTTTCAAATAATGATTTACAAAATTTGGTATACAAAAATTAATTTAATATTATGTGAGGACGATGCACCCAGAGTATGCTACTTATAAGAACAAAGTATCACCAGTAGAGGTAAACTTATTCATTTTCTAAAGAAATTTAGGTAAATGGTACTCACATATTTACAAACATTGGAACCATTAATTAAACAGTGTGTGAGTCAACAGAAAAATAGAAACACAAAAAAAGGAACAGTATATCTATAAAGTTAATACATAGATCAACCAGTTGGATTTTGTCTACACCCTTGATTGTCCTATGGAGCAGGACCAGCATGTTTCCAAGCATTCTTATCCTGAATGTAATCTTCTAATTTGTAATATGCTTGTTTACAAAGTGTACTTTTAACATAAGTTTTAAATTTTCCTTCATTT